>JARNME010000338.1:0-181376 GCA_030179655.1 Scaptomyza flava | reverse complement strand
AGCTAAAAAACTCCTTAAGAAATTCACAATTTTCATAAACTCTTATCTTTTGGCCACCATAACGTAAATTCAAAGTAAAACATCAAATTTAGTTAATCTGCTTAACTTACTTTATCGAATCCTATACACATCACTCATCTTACTATCAACTCATAATCCATAACAAACTTCCTTCACCCTCTTGCACAAAAACTAAATTCTCAAACAAACTATCTTAACGCAATACATTTCCGTATCACAATCTCCATTATCGTAAATACTCTTAAAAATTTTACACTTTTCATAAACTCAAAATTTGCCGCCTTAAACGTAAACACTCCTAAAGAAATTCACAATTTTCATAAACTCTTATTTTTTTGGCCACCATAACGTAAATTCAAAGTAAAACATCAAATTTTAGTTAATCTGCTTAACTTACTTTCTCTAATCCTATACACCTCACTCATCTTACTATCAACTCATAATCCATAACAAACTTCCTTCACCCTCTTATGCAAAAACTAAATTCTCAAACAAACTATCTTAACGCAATACATCTCCGTATCACAATCTCTATTATCGTAAATACTCTTAACAATTTTACACTTTTCATAAACTCAAAATTTGCCGCCTTAAACGTAAACACTCCTAAAGAAATTCACAATTTTCATAAACTCTTATTTTTTTTTTGCCACCATAACGTAATTTCAAAGTAAAATACCAAATTTTAATTTTAATTAATCTGCTTAACGAACTAAATCAACTCATAATTCATAACAAATTACTTTCACTCTCTCTCTCTCTCTCAAAGCAAAACTAAAAAACTATCTCACAAAATATTCCAACACTTTAATCTATTTACTATCTCTCACTATAAAATCATTTTTTTTTTTTTTTTTGATTATTATTATATAATGAATCAAGAGTCTTACACAACTTCAAAACGAAATAAGAGGAAATTGTCTCTTATTTCCATTTAAAAAAAAAAAAAAAAAAAAAAACTCAAATCTAATCAAATCCAAAACCAAATCATGTTCCACCTATTTTTAAGAATTTCCTAAATGCAAATTGTCATAACACTATTCTTAAGATACAAAAAAACTCCTATCACAAACAAATCTATCTAGATGATAAGATATTATCAATTCAATCAAACCGAACAATCCAAACCACACAATCAAAACTATTTGCAAAATGTACATAACTATACGCTTATGCAAATACTCTGGCTTAAAGTCATAACTATTCGATTCAAATCGACTACCTAACTCACTTTTTGCTTAAAACCCAAAGAGGTAGCAATATGCCCGTCTAAAATTTATTTAAAGAGAGAACGGGCATATCTGCTATAGCCAGTTTAACGTACACACTAGAAGCTCTTTTTAGCATTTGAGACACTATGTTTGTATTAAAGATCAAAAACAAAATCAAAAACTAACTCACGGTAATCTCTCTTTAAAACCACCAACTCCTACCAAAACTGCTGGCTTAATGGCATTTAATTATTGCTGATGCCGCACTAGAAAATCAGTTACTAACATGTTTCACCAACATATAATGCTAAGAACTTAAAAATTATATACATATTTACATAAAACCTAGCCACTTAAGTGTAAATTAAAACTATACAATATATATTTACAAAATAATCTAATGTTAGTGAATCATGTACAAACAAAAAGTAACGAGTCATTAATAAAATCTGTGTCTGCAAAGCATCTATGCCTCTACATAGGCGCGTGCCCTAGTGTGTGCACGCGTCCGGTATACATACATATAGCAGTTCACTATACGCACAGAAAATTACGGCGTGGTCTGCAAATTGCACCACCAGCCAGCCAACAAGCACAGCGAGCTCCAGCTCGTCCTGTATCTCAACAGATATCATCCTTGCAGCGGACATCTCAACGTCAAGTGCAATCTAGCACTGCCCCTACATATGCATCTGTTGCAAGAGGATCAATTCGTCAGCAACGCCAACCGCAACTGCTTCAGCACGTGACTGCTCCCCAGCAATCTCAGAGCAGCTCTCGTCAGTCAAGTAAGGCTCGTGCGCAAACTGCGAACGCATTGCCACAGCCAGCTTTCAACCTCGCTCCCCGTAGCCGTAGCTGTAGCAAGGCACGTATGCAAACTCTGCCCACATCTTTGCAGCCAACTGAAAGTTTGGCTTCCCATAGCCGAAGCCGCAGCAACCGTGTTGCAGTTTTACAACAAGACAGCAACAGCTTAATATGTCGGAAACTTGACAAACTGGTGGATATTTTAATGGAAATCGACACTGCAATCCAGACGCTTCAGCCTTCTCCAGTTTAGAGAGGAAGTTGGACAGGTTAGTGACAATCGTCCTCAGTTTAGCAGAAATCCTTCAAGTCAATGGAAACAAAAATGCCTAGTTTTACACCTCCTGTCATCAAAGCTTCAGCAGCATCTCCAGAGAGCAATACTCTTTTAAAAATTGTCTCCTGGAATGCTGCTGGGCTAACTCGCAAATTGAGTGAAGTAATTGCGTTTGTCAACAATAACGCAGTTGATGTTCTACTCATTTCCGAAACACACCTCCTGGACTCAGACAATGTTGTCATCAACGGTTATGATACCTACCCTGCAAACCATCCTTCTGGTAGGAGGCGCGGTGGTGCAGCAGTTTTTATTAAGCACGCTCTACGGCATCTGGCTTTGTCGCCGATATCACTTCCTCAAATTCAATGTGCCTCAGTGGCTCTTGCTCTTCAAGATGGTACATCCATAAATGTATGTTCTGCTTATTTACCGCCGCTCATCAACTGGACTGCTGAGGATTTCAGTGGCTTCCTTCATAGTCAGGGAAACAAATTTATAGTAGCAGGTGACTGGAATGCGAAAAGCAACTGGTGGGGCAACGCTCGCTCGTGCAAGAGAGGTACCAGCCTTCTCCAATGCCTGCAATCTAGCAATTACGACATCCTGGCAACTGGCTCACCTACTCACTATCCATTCAATTCGCGGCAATCCCCGTCAGCTATAGACTTTGCTATTTACGGTGGAATAAGGCACTCACGTCTTCAAATTCAGGAGCTCCACTGCTTAGGATCTGACCACCTTCCTCTAAAAATCTCAATTTGGGTGCGGAACCTGTTAGGCATTTCAAGCATCAACTTCTTCCGTTTACCTCCAGTATCAAGCAATTTCAAAAAGCCTTGATGATTGCGTCCTCAACGAAACTGAGATAAGATCAGGGGCTGATATTGACGACTGCGTTAGCATCTTAGAACGCAACATCAATATCGCTGCAGCTTACGCTGCTAGGCCACCATATCCTCCGAGGCATTCTCTGCAAGCACGAAGGGAACCTACAAGCTGGCTTGTCAGGCAAATGATTGAAGCAAAGCGATTGCTTAAAAAGCAGCTAACCAAAGCTCGTCACCCCCTTATCAAAGTCATTGTTAATCACTTAACCAACCGCATCTCAAAGGAGTTAAGGAAGGATAAGAACAAGAGAACAGACCTGATGCTGAATAAGTTAGATCCGGACAACAGGTACAACATGCAGCATCTTTGGCGAATCACCAACAAAATGAAGCGGCAACCACCTCCTAACCTTGCGGTAAGAAAACATTTTGATGTGAGCGACGGAGCCTCTAATAGCGCTGACCCCTGGTGCAAAACTACTGAGGATAAAGCGGAGGCTTTCGGACAGCATCTTGAATCTAGGTTCTCACCATTTGAAACCATATCTGAAAATGACAGGTTATTGATTGAAAACGAGCTACAAAAGCCCCCAGCACAAGCAGAATCTGCTATAATTGGTATCACGCCGGATGAGGTGAAAGCTGAAATTCATAAGCTGAAGCTAAGTAAGTCTCCAGGCATTGACTACATAGATAACAGAACGATCAAGGCGCTTCCTCCCTCTGCGGTAGTGTACATAACTAATATCTTTAATGGTATGTTAAGATTTGGTTACTACCCGGACAGGTGGAAACTTGCAGTTGTCAAAATGATTCCCAAGCCTGGTAAACCTGCTGACCAATTGGCTTCCTATCGACCAATCAGCCTCCTTTCTGGGATTTCCAAAATCTTTGAGTCTTTAATCCTCAAAAGGCTGTTCGAGATCCCAGCTTTTGCAAGTAGACTCCCTAGCCATCAATTCGGCTTCCGCAAGGAACATGGCTGTGACCAGCAGCTAGGAAGAGTCACGCAATATATTCTAAATGCTTTTGAGCGCAATCAATACTGTCCGGCTGTATACCTGGACATTCAGGAGGCCTTTGACCGGGTATGGCACAGCGGTCTGCTCTTCAAGCTCAAAGGATTGCTTCCAGGTCCATGTACAGAGTCCTGTGTAGCTACCTCTCGCAGAGGACGTTCGTGGTTGAGTGCAGAGGAGGTGTGCGCTCTGCTATTAAGCAAATAGCTGCTGGGGTTCCACAAGGCAGTGTCCTGGGACCTATTTTATATAATATATACTCGGCGGACATGCCCTTGCCTCTGGGCGATATGCTGCTGGCGACGTATGCTGATGATACAGTTATAATGGCAAAACACACCCGTCAAGAAAATGCAATTAGTGACATTAACAGCTATCTAGCAACCTTTACCAAATGGGCGAACAAATGGTGCATTCGAGTGAATATCTCAAAAACGGCGCATGTTCTGTATTCACTACGAACAGCCAACCCCAATGTCTTGCCCACAATGGCAGGAAACACGCTTGCAACCAAACCTGCGCACACTTACCTTGGTGTCCGGCTTGATGCGAAGATCAATCTTAACCTGCAAGTTACAGCAACTGTATCTAAGGTTCGTGCGAGGATGAAGAAGCTTAGCTGGTTGTTATGCGGCAACTCTAAGCTCCCCTTAAAACAAAGGTTATTATCTATAAAATGCTTGTAGCACCAATCTGGCAGTACTCCATTCCGGTATGGGGGGCACTCACAAGTCAGTCGCGCTTTGATGAACTACAAGTTGTTCAAAACAAGGCTCTCAGGCTAATTGCCAATGCACCATGGTACATTAGAAATGCCACCTTGCATACTGACCTAAAAGTTAAGATGGTAGAAGACTACTACAATGAAGCTTGTAGCAGGTACATTCAAAGGCTACTTTCCCATGAAAACCCTGAAGCTCGGAGAATTGCTACTCATGCGTACCTACCAAATAGGCTAACCCGTCAAAGATACCTTAGCATGATAGACAGATTGTACCACATCACGTGAGACTCTCCACTCCTGAGCCACTCCCTGAATGGTTGCAGCTGCGCGAGGAGCGTCGACAGGAGCGACTTGAAGCAGCCAGGCGTCGCGCTGACCATGCTAGGCGTGAGCAAGAGCGTATCGCAGAAATTCGTGAGCGGAGGCGTCGTGAGGGGCAAGCTGAGACCAACCTCCATGCTCAAATACTCATAACATCGAAGTTGATAGAGTCGTACCACATATAAACAGTCCTCGTACGCATGAGCGGCAGCAGCGACTCAGACAAGAGCTTCTGTACATCCTTGATCAACGTGAGCGCTCTTTAATGTCAATGCGAGAAACTGCAAACCTGCGTGATTCTCCAATCCTACAGACTATACCTGATCACCATCAAATGGTCCGGAGTGACAATGGTGCTAGCCTGGTGTCTGGCATTTTAGCCATAATACGCCCACCTACTCCACCCACTTCCGTTAACGCTCTCCTGGATCCATCTCGAGAATCCCTCTTCAATGCTAACCAAGCAAGCGTAACTCTGCACAACCCGGTATCCTGTGTGATGGAGATAGCTCCTGTAGCTTTAGCTGACTTTTGCCCTGATGATCACGCGCCAATCCTTACATATCCTGAGCTACAGCAAAGTACTGAACCTGTTCAGAGGGTTCCCCATGAAAACAGCCTAGTGGCAGGGATAATGGCCATAATAAACACACCTGTGAACAATCCAGAGAATTCTGGACTGTCAGATATGGCTATAGGTGTCCTCTCTAAGTCAGCGGCTCCACATACCTTTGATGGGAGCAAGCACTCAGGCAGCAGCGGTCCATAAACCCAGCAAACTATACTATGTCACTGCGATTATTAATGTAATCATCGCCATTCTGAGCCTCAGCATTCAAGTTGAATGCGGTGTCAACACATTCAAAAAAAAATGTTCTTAAATATTATATTGAATAAAACTTTTCATGTACACTTTCACAATCTCAGTAGGCTGATATACAAATTCGGTCCTGTGCTTGTGAAAACACACATGAAATCATTACTTGTATCAACTTTGATACGAGAACAAAAAAAAAAAAAAAAAAAAAAAAGGAAAGCGCTTCTTAAGGCTGTCCAAGTTTGCAATGGCTGCCATATTCTGGCCACAGGCGGTGCCACGCATTTCCCCTATGATAAAAGAAAAAGACCATCAGCTATTGACTTTGCAATTTATAAAGGCTTCAATGATTCTTACCTCAATATTAATTCGAACAACGATCTGGACTCGGACCACTTGCCAATCCGAATCGATATGAAATTTGGCTATGGCAGGAGTGATGGGCAAACGCGGAATGCAGACGCAAACATAAATAAAAAGAAACGCATCCTACCAGCATACGCCAACATTGAACGTTTCCAGCAATCCTTGGATCAGCAAACAAATCTCAATACTGAAATCCATTCGTCTCAAGATATTGATGATGCGCTCTCAATATTTGTCCGTAAAATTTATGATGCAGCAGTTGTTGCCTCCGAGCATCGGCATCGGCAAAGACCACAGTTAACAACTGGCAGACAAACGAGTCATCGCCTACAGCAACAACATCATCATCATCAACATCACATCCAGCTTGATGAGCCTACCACTCGATTGCTTCAGCATAAACAACAACTCAAGCGTATCATGCAGTCAACCCGAACAGCTGAGTCAAAACGCCGATATAGAGCAGCCCAAAATCGTCTGAAAAAAGCCTTAATTAATCTGAAAAATAAGAATATTAATAAATTGTTCGATGGCATTGATAAACACGATCGTTATCAGATGCAAAAGCTGTGGAAACTCACCTCAAACATCAAAAGGCAACCGCAACCGAATTGGCCTCTAAAGGTTATGCGGGCAGCAACTGACGGCACATCACAGCGAAGCACATGGACAAAAACATCCAGGGAAAAAGCTGAAGCCTTCGCTGCCCATCTAGAGGAGAGGTTTCGCCCCAATTTATCCAATACAAGCGCTGAGCGGACATCCATAAACCTGAAAAGAGAAGAGCTGAAACGAGAAAAAGAACAAAAATTAAATGGACTTACCTTTAAACCAATTACGCTACTCGAACTAAAATTAGTAATTACATCTTTGGAGACAGCAAAATCACCTGGGGAGGATGGTATAGATAATAGAATTATTAAATTATTACCACAAAAAGCATTACTCTATTTAATACTCATCTATAACTCCATGCTAAGACTGAGACATTTTCCGTCCAAGTGGAAACATGCTGCAATCCAAATGATTCTAAAGCCTGGCAAGAATACAGCGGAAATGTCTTCTTATCGCCCGATCAGTCTTCTCTCTGGCTTATCTAAAATGTTTGAAAAATTACTTATGGTTAGACTTTTTGATGTTGAAGATTTTGCAAAAGCCGTGCCCAACTATCAATTCGGATTTAGACGCGAACATGGTGCTGAGCAACAGTTAGCGCGTGTCACACAATTTATAATGAGAGCTTATGAAAATAAACAATATTGCTCGGCAGTCTTTCTAGATATTTCTGAAGCTTTTGATCGTGTATGGCACGATGGTTTGTTGCTTAAATTGTTAAAATTGCTGCCGTTTAATTTATACAAAATACTTGAAAGTTATTTAACTGAACGTACTTTTTGCGTAAACTGCAATGATGGGATCATATCAAGGACTGGCAAAATTATGGCAGGAGTGCCGCAGGGTAGTGTTTTGGGTCCCATTTTATATACGATCTATGCATCAGATATGCCACTACCACATCTCATCACAAACAACGACAATGATTTTAATTATGGAGATTATGATGAATCAAAAAATAGACACATGCTGTTGTCTGCTTATGCCGACGATACGGTCATTATGAGCACATCAGAGTCCCCAAACACTGCCATCCAAAATAATCAAACATATTTACGTCACTTTGAGAAATGGGCCAAAAGGTGGTGTATTAATATAAATGCTAAGAAAACTGGGCATGTCATATATACGCTACGCAACAGCACAGGATTGACAAACGAAAACAGTAACAAAATAAAAATAAGTGGCCAAATAATTCCCTGTTCGAGCAGACATACATATTTGGGTATAATCCTGGATAATAAACTCACCATAAAATTCCACATTACACGCCTATGTGTAAAACTAAGAGCTAGGGCATCCAAACTTGAATGGCTTATTGGTCCAGATAGCCGGCTCGCAAACGATTGCAAGGTGATAATTATTAAGCAACTCATAATGCCCATCTGGCATTATTGCCTTCCCGTATGGGGTGCTCTCACAACGGATACACAAATCGCACGCATACAAAGCCTACAAAACAAAATTATTAGAAAAACATTAAAAGCAAAACGATTCACACGAAATGATGCACTAAGGAATACTCACCTGATTAATACCATTGAAGAGACGTTCCAAGAGGCAAGTGGTCGTTTTGCCAACGCACTAGCCCGTCATGTCAATACTGAGGCACGCAATTTGGTCACTCAGCCGTACGAGCCACAGCGACTCCAAAGGCCTAGGTATGCAAAACAGCTGCAACAGTACATCCAACCGCTACAGCTGCAAGGTCATCGGCAACAGCAACAACAGCAGCAAGATGACGACATCCTTCCAACGTTGTTACGGCTCGAAGAGGCAGATCTGGAAGAAGAAAGAAAAAATAAATTATTGAGTTAAATACTAAAAAACTACAGAAAATACAGCAAGACAACATCAACAATCCGCACCCTGAGAGATTTGGGGAATTAATGATAAATTGCCTAAGGAAACGCTATAATAGCGGCCGAACACCCAGGGAAATAGTGGAGGCACTCATCTATGGTCAGCCACTGACAATACAAAGAATAATCTTACCTGATTATGAAGGCGATCCTGATCCACAGACAATACAGCAGCAGCAGCAGCAAGTTGCTTCCTCATCCACTTCAGGGCCCGTGCCAACAACACCAAGTACAATGACGGTGCTCCCACATGTTGCCCAACAGTCGCAGACGCAAGAGCAACTGCTCGATGAAGGCCTGGAGTTGGTGCGAACACGCATCATACACGCACTTGACGATGACGACAATGGCAATAGCGTCGAAGATGACAAGGTTGATGGATGCGATGTTGTTGAAAATAACGACGATGACGGCAATGACGACGTGGCTGATATTGTTAATATCAATGCTGCTGCCACTGAGCACATACGTGCAACGAGAAGAAGAAGAGTGCATCGTCGAACGCTGGGTTGCCCTAACTTGGCAATAGCAAATCCTATGCTATTTTGCCAACTTATATGACTTACCTAGCAAGTATAAAAATTTCAATTATAATTTGTCCGCTTCTCTACAATTCACAGAGTAATAAAATCACATTAAAAACTCACCTGAGACGCACAAGATCCAACTTCTGGCGTCGAGCGTCATCAATCCCATCTAAACGGCGACATCATGGTATCCGGCCGCCTGAGATGTCCATATTGCACTCATCGCCAAGCTTGGCAAATTTGCAAATTTTGCCGACGCGGCAAAACAAATGCAAAAAATGCAAATTTGGAGGTGGCTGCCACTCCCACATCCTGCATCCGATCCCATCCAAATATGGCTTGACGGCATGCCTGAGATCTCCAAAACGGCATTTAATCATCCCTGGCCAATTTCCGGGACATACGACGATGAACAACGCAATTTTCGGCCGCTCCAAAATGCATGAAAAATGCCCAAACGTAACCTGTGCATGCAAATGTAATTTATGCGACACTCTTTCCGGGACGTGGTGCTTGACGTGCAGACGACGACGATCCTGACTCCAGCTCCAGTTGTTCCTGCAAATAAAAATAATAAAATAATATTAGTAAAATTATATATTATATTTTAAATATAAGTAAATATGCTGTGATACTTATCTTTTGATACTGCAATCCGTATGAGATGATTATATGCGCCACTTCATTCGGGACGAGATGCTAGATGATTTGAAAACTTACCTGTAGTTGATCCCTGCTCCAGTCGTACCTGAAAATAGAAAATAATAAATTATATTAGTAAATAAGTCAATGTTGTGATAATTATAAGCTAGCTTTGTAATTTAATTAGGCGAATGTCACTTATTGCCAGCTGGCATTACTCAGGGCTGCCAGACTGTTTAGTGTCTAAGTATAAATGTTAAATGTTAATGTCATGTTAATGTTAATGTTATGCTTGGTCCCAGTTATGTTGTTAGCCCGCCATATTTGAACACGAACGTTATTGTTGTAAAATAAGTTTCTCGTTTAAGTTGCCGAACATGGTAATAAAAAAAAAAAAAAAAAAAAAAAAAAAAAAAAAAGCCTACTGTCAGGGCTGAGATTGAAGAGCTAGTGCAAGATTGTCTTCCCTCCTCTGATCCTACATTTCGCCAAGTAACGCTGGCTGAGGTTCAAACTGTCATTAAGCAGCTAAAGTCCAAAAAATCTCCTGGTCTGGATAATGTCAATAATCGTGCTATAAAGGCTCTACCACCTTCAGCCTTGGATTATATCACCTTGCTGTTTAATAGTATTCTTAAGTTTGGACACTTCCCTTCCAAGTGGAAGTGTGCTTTAGTGAAGATGATTCATAAGCCAGGGAAGCCATTAGATCAGCTATCGTCATACAGGCCCATTAGTCTGCTTTCGGGAATCTCGAAGATTTTTGAATCCATACTACTGAGACGGCTCTTTGAATGCGACACCTTTGCTGAAGCCATCCCAAAGCACCAGTTTGGTTTTCGCAAAGAGCACGGCTGTGATCAGCAACTGGGAAGGGTGACGCAGTACATCTTGAAGGTATTTGAGTGTAACGAATTCTGCCCCGCGGTGTACCTTGACATTCAAGAAGCATTTGACCGTGTCTGGCACGCTGGTTTGCTTTATAAACTCAAGAACCTGCTTCCTGACGTGTTGTACAATGTACTGCGCAGCTACCTCTCACAGAGGTCATTTGTGGTGGAATGCAGTGGAGGCGTGCGCTCTTCCATTAAGCAGATAGCCGCTGGTGTTCCGCAGGGTAGCGTCCTTGCCCCTATCCTTTACAATATATACTCAGCGGATATGCCGATGCCTCAGGACGATATGCTGCTGGCGACATACGCAGATGACACTGTCATCATGGCAAGACATGCCCGCCAAGAAAACGCTATTGCAAACATCAACCGATACTTGGTAGCGTTCTCTAGATGGGCCAGCAAATGGTGCATTCGTGTAAATGTATCCAAAACTGCGTACGTGATGCACACGCTTCGGGTAGCTAACCCAAGCTTGTTACCAATTATGTGTGGGGACGCTATTACACCAAAGAAAGCACACACCTATCTTGGTGTCCGTCTGGATGTTAAGCTGAACCTCAACAGCCATATTACGGCCACAGTTGCAAAAGTCCGCACTAGGATAAAAAAGCTGCAGTGGCTAATTGACGGCAGCTCCAAGCTTCCCCTCAAGACTAAAGTTATAGTCTACAAGCAGCTAATTGCACCAATTTGGCAGTACACCATGCCGGTTTGGGGACCATTAACCAGTCAATTACATTTTGATGAGCTTCAAGTAACTCAAAACAAAGCCCTAAGGTTGATTGCTAATGCGCCATGGTACATTAGAAACAACAGCATCCATACTGATCTGAGAGTGAGGAAAGTAGAAGACTACTACCATGACGCCTGTAGTAGATATGTACAAAGGCTGCTCGTTCATGGTAACCCAGAGGCTCGTAAGATTGTGACTCATGCGTATCTCCCAATTCGTCTTACCCGCCCACGCTATCTAAAGATGGTAAATAGATATATCCCACTAGAAGTGCGTCTCTCTGCTCCAGTTCTGCCCCCTGAGTGGTTACAGCTGCGTGAGGAACGTCGGCAAGAGCGTCTTGCCGCACTTAATCGACGAGAAGTTCATGCTAGGCGTGCGCAAGAGCGTATTGCCGAAATACGAGAACGAAGGCGACGAGAGGAGCACGCTGAGCTCATCCGTCGTAACGCTACGCTCCTGAATGACAACGCAGAACCTGCTAGAAGAGTCCAGACTGCGGAAAGTCCTAGTGCGCTTGAACGTCGGCAGAGGCTTAGAGAAGAGCTTCTCCAGATACTGGACAGGCGAGTGCCTGGAAATCAATCATAAACTAGCCAGCTGGATCTAAGCCACCACTTTGCCTCCTAGCGACGCGCTCTACCACCAACAACGCTGACTCCTGAGAAGCCCTGTATCGCCATCTGGTGAAGCATGACATGCAAGACCCAGGAAAATTTACTACGATTATTTATCTTGTCATTCTGGACCCCAAAGTTTAACTGAGGTGCTATCTAATTCATTTAAAAATGTTGTGGAAAATATTATAATGAATAAAACTTTTCATCCAGCTTTTCACAGTCCCAGTAGACCGAATACTCGGTTCGATACTGGGTGTTGGGGCAATTCAATCTCAGTTGGCTGAATTTACAATTCAGCTCTGAGGTTGTTTTCTCTCAATCCCAGTAGGCCTTAGCTGGTTTTTCGGTCCTGGGGCTGTGAAAAGTTGTTTGAAATCATTATTCGTTTCGACTGTGAAGCGACAACAACAAAAAACCCCAAACAGTGTGCAATTTTCTTCTCATTAGTATTGAATAACCAGGCATAAATATCAAAAAGTCTCTCCGCCCCTGCTTATATCAATATTAAATTGTTATTTGGTACCACCACTCCCAATGTAACAATATACAGAACCCACGATTACATACAATACAAACTGAGAGAACCCCATACAATTTAAGCTATGAAAATAATTGAAATATGTTCGATATATCGAAAACTCAATGACTTGGTTTTTTGCGACCACCAATATTCTTCGCCTCCTAATTACATACATTTGATCGCTGAACAAGCAAGTCGCACTTTTAAAACATAGTAAATCAACTTATGCAAAATTGACTTATATACACATATAAGCGGATTACCTGAAAAATCGACGAATTAAACATCGTGTACTGGATTAAATTGATTATTGGATCTACTATTTACTGAATTTGTCTTGCTCAACGTGTCTGACGCCCAAAGGAGTCTCATCCGCCATTTTTCCTACGCTACAAACGATATATATAATCTTCATTGCTGTGTGTGTTGTAGTTGTTGATCGGGGTGAGTTGGCGTTTGCCTAAATAGGAATGTGTATAAATTTTAACATCAACAATTAGCCATTATTTCTGTCCCTAAATAATCAAATAAACAATATGTATTTTATATACATTGTTCTATCATTAACATATACATACGTATGTATGTATATAAATACAAACACATGCAAATACACCATTTTCTAAAAATGACTTAAATATCCGTCTCCCTCACTCGCCTCGAAAAAAGTATAGTTAGCTCTCTGTCTGATTCGTTTAGTCTGCTATTGTTACCAAAAAACGCAAACTGCCTTCCATTATATATACTTACACATGTCCACGCATACAAATATATACGATAAATAATTAATTCAGTGATTTTAGCATCAAATACGGCTCGTTACACGGCCAAATTTATCGAAAAATAGAAATATTGATTCTACAGCTTTGACATGTATGAAAGACTTTTAGTACTCAATATAACTAGCCAGAAAAGCATAATATCATCCAGATCAAATAACAAATAGAGTAGATACGCCCTTTTTAGTTTTCGATAACTGCCTTATACCTAGCAATTTGGTTGGCATCAAACATGCCTTTAAAAACTCATAAGTTCTCAACATAATTAAAATTGCTTATATTAATATTGTTGCCAATTAAAATACAAGCCTAACGAGACCGAAATCATTCAATCCAATAATTACTTCTTGTGATATCACTTGTTCAGTTAAGCAAAACTTTCACAAAAATTTTATCGCAGCAGCCTCATATGTACTAAGTACTAAAATATCAATTTCTCGACTTTGTCGTCCAAGAGAGATCATCTCAGCTAATTAAAACAAATCATTTAAGCCCAAGTATGTCCAGATCCGATAAGTATTATAGATTTTTCACCACTTGGCGTACTTACAAAATGCAATTAATTCGCACAAAATAGTGCAAATAGACATCATACAGATAATTTCTAAAATAAAGTTTTCTTGCCAATAGTATGTATGAAGCAAACATAGTACTCGACCATAGCTTCATAAAAAGTCCAAGATCTCCCAGATCGGTCTGGAAATAGCCAAGTTTTGACATAATAGCAAATATAACACACAACATAGTGTAAATCGATAACATACAGCAATAATCCAAAATAAATTTCTCTCGTCATTGGTATATATAGAACAAACATTGTAATTGACAACACCAATGTAAAAAGCCTATAACTTTCAGATCGGACAGTTAATAATAATAATAATAAAATTTTACCCCAAACAGTGTGCAATTTCTTCTCATTAGTATTGAATAACCAGGCATAAATATCAAAAAGTCTCTCCGCCCCTGCTTATATCAATTTTAAATTGTTATTTGGTACCACCACTCCCAATGTAACAATATACAGAACCCACGATTACATACAATACAAACTGAGAGAACCCAACACAATTTAGGCTACGAAAATAATCGAAATACGTTCGATACATCGAAAACTCAATGACCTGGCTAAATGCAATCACCAATATTCTTCGACTCCTAATTACATACATATTTGATCAAAACACCCAAATATATATAAAAATAAGCAAATTATAAGAAAAATCGACGTTTATAAACATTTTGTACTGGATTGACCTGTTGAGTTACTGAATGGAATGACGCGTAAAGGAGCCCTAAATCTGAACAAATTAAAATACAAATGCAAATGAACAGCAAATATCAAACATTTATCAACTAAAAAACAAAATTACTGTATACAGACATAAACATAAAATTGATCAAATAATACTGGACTATAATCTAACTATATTGAACACTGTCTATAAGAAATAAACAAAACAAACCCAATACTGTTCACCAACAAGTCCCCTAACTATAAAACAATACGCGAACACAAACCCTGGCCTCTGAATTAAAACTCTACTCAGTATAAGCATCCTGGCTCATGTTCACTGGATATTGATACCATATACAATAACCAAACTAAACTATTACCAATAGTATAAACCAAATTTACAAACCAATTACCCATATTACCTATTACAAAGATTACCAATTTATTCCACTTACCACAATATACCACTCACCAATATAATCTCAATCAATTTACAGTGTTCTGAACCATTACTATGCATCATAATCAAAACATGGAGTCACCATCCACTAGCAATCCATCCCAAGCTGATTGCAAATCATCAAAGGCATCAAACTGCACCCACGAAAAAAAAAAACAAGAAGCTCAGGAAGCAGCACTCTTAATGGCTCAGCAACTAGTCTCCAGTGCTTGTGCACTAACAAATATCCTCATGGATTCTAAGCAAAACATAACCAATATTTCTACTACCAAAATGGACAATCTGCACTCTTCAAACAACCAGTTGCCAAAAAATGATGACACCTCTTCTGATGCACCTACTAATGAAACCTTGAATTTGAACATGGATAATAAGCCAACTGAAATGACAAAGCCCGAGAACACCAGCACATTGCGCGTTATAATCCCCAATACAAATGATGCCAATAAAATAATAGAAAAAGCCATCCAGATCACTGGTCCTAACTCCTTCTCTACAAGCATTACTACCAATAACGGCCTATGTTTACAATGCCATGATAATAAAACGCTAACCAAGCTAGTTCTACTGTTAGACGACCTTCATATTGACTTTCATACCCAACGAAAATCTGACACCAGTTTTAAAATAGAAATTAAAGGCCTGCATTATACAGTACCTAAAAAATGGATCTCCAAAGAACTAGAAAAGCTGGGGCATAAACCAATAACCATCTCCAACATAATAGGCAACCAATCGAATCAGCCAACCTCCACTTTCAGAGTAGAACTTGTCCCAAATACTAATAACGAAGATATTTTCCGAATCACCTCACTAGGAACATACAGAATCAAGATAGTTAGTTCAGAGGCAAATCAAAAAATTTACCAATGCCGAAAATGCCAAAAGTTCGATCACCTTTATCATAACTGTCCGAGTCCCCATGATATCTGCTTCAAATGTGCTCGTTCTCACAACTCCTACACTTGTACTAAACCTAGATCTGTACCAGGAAATGCATAAACTGCAATGGTAACCATGTTGCCATCTATAAGGGATGCCCTGTATATAAACAGGCGGTCCTTTCTCAAAACAAAGAAGAAGAAAAAAAAAAAAAAAAAAAAAAAAAAAAAAAAAAAAAAAAAAAAGACTATGCAAATCAATCAATGATCGCCTTGAACAAACTGCCTCCTTGATTCTTTATGGAAATACAAATATAATGAGCCATAACTTATAGTTTAAAACGCAAGACTCCTAAACTAGCCCTCATTAACTCCAAGTTTACCAAATATTAGCCAACACAACAATAATACAAATCAATCTTTATCCCATCCTTATTCTTTAAATTTTGAATTTTTAGTCATGAACAAATAAACAAAACGTTATGAAACTCTACAACAACGCTTTGGCCCCAATTAACTAATTTACTTTTGTTAACTATAAAAATGTTTGATTTCATTTACGCCCATTATCCACATATCATTAAGAATAAGAATAAGAAAAAAGAGCTTAAGAATAACTCGATACCTATAATTTTTTTCACTATCGTCATTGAATAAAAACCCAAGAAGAGGGAATATTGTTAAGTTACTTTAATAATCACTACAAAATAAAAATAAATACTATTTTCAAACACAGAATCTAACCATTCTATTTAATCTTCTATAAAGCAAAAATTTGAAATTATTATTGTCATTAAAAGCAAGCACCTTAGCAAAACTTTACAGAAA
Organism: Scaptomyza flava; assembly: GCA_030179655.1. Taxonomy (NCBI): domain Eukaryota; kingdom Metazoa; phylum Arthropoda; class Insecta; order Diptera; family Drosophilidae; genus Scaptomyza; species Scaptomyza flava. The sequence goes on along the minus strand of JARNME010000338.1, from coordinate 164,380 downwards.
AATTAATTACACAAAACTAAAAACAAAACAAAAAAAAAAAAAAAAACAAATAAAAAAAAAAAAAAAAAAAATTAATAAATAAAATAAAATAAAAATTAACATGCAAACAGATAAATAAATAGCCTCTCAATTACAATATAAAAAAAAAAATAAATAAATAAAAGAAACAACAAGCCTTAACCAACAATATCCCTCCTACATATATCATTAGGAAACCTCTTTCTAACCTCACCAAACAAATTCCATAACCAACTCTAATAAATACTTTTGTTTCTTAAAAAATTAACTCTTGCAGATTAAATAAAAATAAGTAATTCAACACACCACAATAACATAACAAAACCAACTTCAAGATGGAAGATGAAAACCAACCAGATAATGAAGACAACCAGGAAAACCAACTAAAAATCATAATTTGGAATGCTGCTAGCATCAAAAACAAACTGGAAGACTTGGAGAATTATATCTACCAAAATAAAATAGATATAATAGCGCTCTCAGAAACGCACCTAATTGACTCAGACCTGGATGTAATAATATCAATGGTACTTCATCTATGCTGCCAACCACCCCTCATCTCATAGAAGAGGTGGTTCGGCCATAATTATCAACAAGAAAATTGACCATATAGCCCTACCTACAATCTGTACGGATTACATACAATGCACTCCAATTAGTATCATCATACAACACCAGCCTAACATCAATATTATCGCTGTCTACTGTACCCAGACTAGAGGACTCTCTTGTGAAGCATTCCAAACTATCTTTAAACTCTATCTACCACGCTTCCTAATAGCTGGAGATTGGAACGCAAAACACAGCTGGTGGGGCAACATACGAGCCTGTAATCGCGGAACGGAACTCATGAACTGTGTTAGAAACTACAACTATAACATCCTGGCCACTGGATCAGCTACCCACTTCCCATATGACCAACGAAAGCGGCCCTCAGCAATTGACTTTGCAATTTACCAAGGAATAAGACACAATCAACTCAAAATATCCACAGCAGCTGAGTTAGGATCAGATCATATTCCTCTTCTTGTCAACCTTTTAGATAAGCCAGCTGTTATATCCCCTAAAAACACACTATTATTAGAAAGTGCTAATGTGCCAAGATTCCGAAATTGGCTCAACCAAAACATACACCTTAACACTGAAATCTCATCAATCCCTGACATAGAAGACGCTGTCGATATCCTAACTAAAAATATTCATCAAGCAATTGCATATGCAGCTAACTATAACATTAATGCTCCCCCCCAAAGTAGATTTAGGAGATACCACACCCCAAGCCAAAGAATAAGAGACCTAATCATTCTAAAAAGAAACTATCGGTTCAACCGCCAAAATCTACCACCCCATGAAGCCAAAAGACAATACAAAAGAATATCAAATCAACTTAACAGAGCTCTTAAAGCTAAAAAAGCTTATCACCTAAATAATACACTCTCAGCAATTAACCAGAAAGATAGATATAGTATGCAAAAACTATGGAAATTTACTAAACTAATAAAAAGATCAACAAAGCCAAATCTTCCAGTCAAAAAACACAGAAATCTCAACCCAACTCACACATCAACTCCCAATGCAAACTCAAACCCTAACTTAGATTCTGACCCTGACTCCGAAATGGAAAATAATAATATAAGCAACCTTAATCAATGGTGCAAAACCAGACAGGAAAAGCGCAATCGTTTGCTGATCACCTAGGCTTAGATTTAAACCAAACTACCTAAACACACAATGCGAAAGATTATTAATATCCGAAAGCGTAGCCAATTTTCCAATAGACTCCCCACCACAATTCAAACCAATATCACTCACCGAAATTAAAACCCTAATTAAAAACCTTGACAACAACAAGGCCCCTGGTCAAGATAAAATCGACAACAAAATAATCAAAGTTCTACCTGATTCAGCCCTACTCTATCTAAATATGATTTTCAATAGAGCTATTCAATATGGACATTTTCCACAACAATGGAAAATGGCTATCGTCACTATGATTCCAAAACCGGAAAACCTCCTAATGACTTAACTCGTACAGACCCATAAGTTTACTCTCTGGCTTCTCAAAAATACTTGAGAGACTTATTCTCAAAGAATGTTTGAATGTCCTTCTTTTGTCAAGCTATCCCAAACCACCAATTCGGCTTTAGATATGAGCACAACACCGAACAACAACTAACAAGAGTTACCCATTCATTCTTAAATCCTATGAAAAAAATCTATACTGTTCAGCAGTCTTCATAGATATACAAGAAGCATTTGACAGAGTCTGGCACCAGGGACTCTTTTACAAACTAAAATCAATACTACCAATTACTCTGTATATTCTAATTAAAATTATCTCTCGAACCGTAATTTCATGGTTGAATGTCAACAAGGAGTCTTATCAACTCCAAAAAACATTCTTGCTGGAGTTCCACAAGGTAGTGTTTTAGGACCAATACTTTACACAATATACACTTCTGACCTTCCAGCACCCAATACCTCCCTCGCCTACAGCAACTCTAGCTCACCCTCACTTATAGCCACATATGCTGATGATACTGTTATAATGTCAGCAAATAGCTCTTCAGAAACAGCTATAGAGCAAGTTGAAACACTCCTTAATGCTCTTACGGACTGGTCCAATAAATGGTGCATTAAAATCAACGCCAGTAAACCGCCCACGTAATGTACTCACTAGGGATGAATACTACCAATACTCTCTTCTCACGAGAAAATCTCCAAAACTCATGAATGTTAACACCAATAACAAAGATTCTCATACATATCTAGGAGTAGTTCTTGACAAAAAACTCACATTTTGCAAACACTCTTGTGCCCTAGTCACAAAATTAAAATCCCGTCGCACTCAACTTCAATGGCTAATTAACAAAAATAGCAAACTCCCACTGAAACCAAAACTCTACTCTATAAACAACTAGTAGCCCCTATTTGGCAATATGCCCTACCAGTATGGGGCTCCCTAACTAGCGATACACAATTCAATAAAATCACCACATTTCAAAACACCACTCTTAGAATGATAGCCAATCCTCCACTCCTAACTAGGAATACAGACATACATGAAACCCTTAACGTAAAAACTGTTGACGTACTCTATGACAACCAATCTGCCAAACTAGCCAGTAAACTCAGCTCTCACCAAACACTGAGGTTAAAAAACTTTTCTCTGACATGTATGCACCCCGACGACTACGCAGAAATAGATACACTGATCAAATACAAAAGCATATCAAACCACTTCAATTGGCCAGGGATGGCCATCAGGTCCCCCCAGCTAGACCAAGGCCTCCATGGATCAATATACCTCATCACCAACAACGCGTCTCAATGCTAGAAATTCAGAAGCTGGCAATACAGCATCAACTTAATATTCTATATTCTAAACGGCCTCCACTAATAGAAGACAGCCTTATTAACCCTAATGGTTTTGCACGCCATCACCTTTTACGCCTAAGAAGCGATATAAGTAGAGTAGAATACCAGCTACGAGATATCGACAACAACATAGCAAAATACAGAACAGAGCTTGATACAGCCCTTTCACAACAAAATTCTTCTCAAAATCATACAACCGCGCAAGTACTTTCTCAACACACATCTCGACCACCACAGAATCAAGTGGAAGTGGGAAATATCCCCCTGTACACACAATAGCCCAACACTCTTTCCACAGGGATAAAACACTTGTCTTGAACTTCTAGCAAACATTAAAACAGGAAACAATTATTCAAATGAAACAATCTAGCCAAAACACACAAACAAACCTATGAATTCTGACTGATAAAAGTCATAAACACAACCAAATAAAAATATTAAAACAATCTGCCAGCCTTAATTCTTCAAAGTGTCTGTGAAACCTGTCTGAATCCTTATTATAATTACTACCTACAACCAATAATATTATTACTTACCTGTTATACATACAAAACACAAGTCTTAAACTCAATATTTACACCAACTTACCAAACTTACTCTCCTCAGACATTATTCACAGCACTTCTTAAACCTAACGATGTCCACTAAACGCAAAACCGCTCACGAAGCCCAATCCACATCTGAAACCATCAACTCCCGTCAAAATGACTCCCAGACGACAGCTGAGAATTATAGACCACTACCTAAAGGAAACTTACAAAAACCAAGAAAGAGCTCTCGCCGCAATCGAACAAGAAACCAAGCGAACCAGAGAAAATATGGAAAGCCTCTTATCTACACCTGTCTATAGACTGCCGGCTACAATTGGACTCAACAAAACAAACGAGGATGAAACATCAACACCCACCGACCGAAGTATCTCTCCTAATTCTACAACCAACGATAGCTGCTCTGAACACTCTTATGATAACAACCAACTTCTCTCAGCTAAAATTCCTCACATAACAATTAAGAACGTAACTGATGCCAACAACCTGATAGAAAAAATAGAGAATCGCCTAGGCCCCAATTCCTTCACCACCAGTATAACATATGATAACAGTATAAGAATTCAATGCTTCAAATATAATCAACACACTGATCTTATTGAACTCCTCAATGATCTTCAAATTAACTTTCAATCTCAAAACAAATCAAGTGTCAAATTCCAAATTATCATCAAAGGTCTACACCACACAGTCCCTATAAATTGGATCTCAACACAACTAGGACTTCTAGCCACAACACCTGCTCTATACACAATAATAGGGAAATTCTCTAAACTCCCTACTAGCACCTTTAAAATAAATCTAACGAAAAAACCCAATAATGCTGAGATTTTTGAAATCAACCAACTAGGTACATATAAGATCAAAATAGAAAAACCAAAAGAATATAATACAGCCTACCAATGCCGTAAATGCCTCAAATTTGATCATTGGTACAATGATTGCCCTAGCAAACTTTTTACCTGCTTCAAATGTGCCGAGCCACATCCCCCCAATACGTGTACCAACCAAGATCTATCAATGGTAAATGCGCCAACTGTAATGGTACCATGTCGCTATTTTTAAAGGATGCCCAGTTTACAAACAAGCAGCCTGAAACAAGCAATTCATCAACAATCAATAAAAAAACAACAATAATAGACGCCAGCCACTCCCTTAATACAATACAATCACTAAATATGGGCTAAAATAATAAGGAAAATATATAAGGGCCACTGAAGGCTATTGAGCTAAATTAAATTTAGAAACAAGAAACATCTCTTTACAAAATTATAATTATACATAATCTTACACAAAATTATGCCAATAAAAACCAAAAATCTTATAAAATAAACCAACAAACATCTTTCTCTAAGGCTTTAATTCTCTCTTATACTACTGACAGCCATATTTTTAACTAAGTCATGCCAAATTGATTAATGAATCTATTGGATACACTGACTTACTAATAATAAGATACATGAGATTACTAAATCTACCCAACAGCACTACAACAACAGCAACGCAAGACCAGCACAAGAATAAGTATCAACACCGTACATACCATTACTAAAAAAACACTATTAACATAAGATCATCCAAAGCATGATTAAACAATGCCCTTTTTAAATATAACTTATATTTTATTTTATTAAACATAATACATTATAAAATAATAAGGAAAAAATATAAGGGCCACTGAAGACTATTGAGCTAAATTAAATTAGAAACAAGAAACACCTCTTTACAAAATGTATAATTATAATTAATCTACACAATTATGCCAATAAAAACCAAAAATCTTATAAAATAAAACCAACAAACATCTTTCTCTAAGGCTTTAATTCTCTCTTATACTACTTGAGCAGCCATATTTTTAACTACTTCAATCCAAATTGATTAACGAATCTATTGGATACACTGACTTACTAATAATAAGATACATGAGATTACTAAAATATACCCAACCAGCCAACTACAACAACAGCAACGCAAGACACAGCACAAGGATAAGTATCAACACCGTACATACCATTATTACAAAACACTATTAACATAAGATCATCCAAAACATGATTAAACAATGTCCCTATTTTAAATATAACCTATATTTTATTGTATAAACATAATACATTATATTAATAATAATATAATCATAATAATAATAATAATAATAACTTTAACTTAACATTATCTCCACACAGCAATCATAAACAAACTAACCTGCAACTAGAATAGTTCATGCCAAAAGTTGAAAGCTCTATGCACTTTGCTCCAACTCCCTATTAGCATCCAACTCTCCAACAATTTTCTGTCCCTAAATAGTGACGAGCTAACGTTCTAAAAGCTCTGCGGAGTAACACTTGTCCTGTAACTAATCTAAAACATCAAAACACGAATATAAATATCTTCACTGAACTGAATTCACGCCCCTAGTCGGCTAGTTTGATGTCGAAGATTGATTGGTTTCCCTGGGCTCCTCTTGCGTTTACAGTTCCTAATCAAGAAGTAAAGATTCTTTTATTACTAAAATTTATTTAAATAAAAAAAAAACGGGGTACAAAGGGGAAGGCAAACATGGACGTTTTCATAGCCGTCACCACTTGACCTGGTTTCTACCGTGTTGAGGATGTTCCAATTACCTGAGCGTCACCGGGACTAAAGAGGCAATCTGGGGTAGCGTACGGGTTGACAATGGTCTTACTTGCAAGAATTACTGACCTTAGTGGCACTGAGAAGGCCAGAGTGACTGAGGACTGGTGCCTAGAATAGATATTGTACAACCCTGATACAGTTGAACTAGCATGCTGGACGGCTGGCCTGACATAGGCAAATGCGCCAGGCCGGCGGTGGGGCGGATTATGGTGAACACTGGCCTGTTGAATTTCTGATGTATCCGAAATGCCAAGGGATTGGTCGCTGTGCAAATGCTGCACATTATCAGGCTGAGGCTGTACAGCCTCGATGGATTCACTAGCCAACATACTTACCAAACTAACAACAGACTTTCACTGGGGAACGAGCATGTCAGGCTGGTATGGGCTTCTTTCCAGTGATCTCTGACCCGTTGAAATTCGGAAGTAAACCAAAATGCTGTAGATCGGTCACCTGGGATGTATGACCGGAGCCCTCCTGCGTGTTAACTAAGCCTTATCAACACAACAAAAAAAAACCCTAAATAAAACACTACCAGGTTGAAGTTCTACAACCCTCATAAAACTAACTAACAACTCAACTACTAACGGTCAGAAACCAAAGCTAACAGGTTACCAACGCTAACAAACAAACATACGTCGATAATTCTCCTCCTCTTTCAAACTCACCAAGGCTAGCGAGCATGTTAAGGTGGCAATGAGCTTCTTTCCAGTGATCTCCGACCTGTTGAAATCCTGAAGTAACCAAAATGCTGTAGGATCGGTTACCTGGGATGTATGAGCAGAGCCTTCCTGCGTGTTAACTAAACCTATAACACAACAAATCAACCCTAAAGTAAAACACTACCAGGTTAAAGTTACCAACCCTCATAAAACTAACTAACAAATCACTACTAACGGTCAGAAACCAAAGTTAACAGGTTACCTAACGCTAACAAACAACAACATAATACGATAATTCTCCTCCTCTTTCAAACTCACCAAGGCGAACAAGCATGCTAGGTTGGCAATGGGCTTCTTTCCAGTGATCTCCGACCTGTTGAAATTCTGAAGTAACCAAATGCTGTAGGATCGGTTACCTCGGATGTATGATCAGAGCCTTCCTGCGTGTTAACCTAACCCTTCTAACACAACAAATCACCCTAAAATAAAACACGTACCAGGTTGGAAGTTACACAACCCTCATAAAACTAACTAACAAATCAACTACTAACGGTCAGAACACCAAAGCTAACAGGTTACCTAACGCTAACAACTAAAAACTCTACGTTATAATTCTCCTCCTCTTTCAACACTCACCAAGGCGAACGAGCATGCTAGGTTGGCAATGGGCTTCTTTCCAGTGAGTCTCCGACCTGTTGGAAACTTCTGAAGTAACCAAACATGGCTGTAGGATCGGCTACTGGATGTATGACCCAAAGCCTTCCTGTGTGTTAACTAAACTTATAACACAACCAATCAACCCTAAATAAAACACTACCAGGTGAAGTTATACAACCCTCATAAACTAACCAACAACATCAACTACAACGGTCAGAAACCAAAGTTAACAGGTTACCTAACGCTAACAAACAAAACACATACTGCGATAATTCTCCTCCTCTTTCAAACTCACCAAGGCGAACGAGCATGTCAGGTTGGCAACTGAGTTCTATGCTAGTGCTCTCCGACTTGTTGAAATTCGGAAAGAACCAAAATGCTGTAGGATCGGTACCTGGGATGTTATGATCAGAGCCTTCCTGCGTGTTAGCTAAACCTTATAACACAACAAATCACGGTGACACGTTCCCCTCACTTATCACTATTACAAATCATATATATGTACGTGCCGCCTCTCAAAGAGATCTTGGCAATTGGAACACCACCTGCATACACTGTGAGCACTCACCTAATTGTATTTCCTCTCAAGCTTTCCTTATCAATATATGTACCGTGCCGCCTCTCATAAGAGGACTTGGCAAATGCGACAACACCTGCATACACTTTGATCTAAACCACTCCTCCTTGGACAACCAAATAGAAAACCGTCGGTCAATATGCCATGCCCCCACACAATAAAAGACAGGTGAAGTTTATACAACAAATAAACTAAACTACTAAGAGTTGGGAACGAAAGTTAACAGGTCCCCGACACCAAAAAACAAAACTTTACGAGATGAAATGATACACGACCAAAACAACCCTATAAACCCAAGTACATGCGTTAACTTGTACTTGCTTTGATGCACAGGAGAAGGGATGTGTTGGTTGGTAATAGGTCTCTCAGTGGAGCTCTGGCTTGTTGCTATTCTGATGTCGCCAAATAACTAAAGATCAGTCACCTACGTGTTGACCAAAGCCCTCCATCATATGCTTCTACCCTCACTTTGAAAGCCTTTCTGATGGGACCCAGGCTTCTTTTACTATTTCTCTTAGAACTTAGAAATTAAATGACGGCTGCCCCATCCTGAAGGCTTGAAATCCGTAATCTTATCTACTCTACCACGGTGACAAGTTCCCTCACTTATCAATATACAAATCAATAAATAGGTACGTGCCGCCTCTCATAAGAGACTTGGCAAATGGACAACACCTGCATACACTGTGTCACTCTACCTAATGTGTATTCCTCCTCAAGCTTTCCTTATCAATATATATGTACGTGCGCCTCTCATAGAGACTTGGCAATATGGACAACACCTGCATACACTTTGATTACAAAACGCTCCTCCTTGGGACAACCAAATAAAAAACCGTCAGGTCCAATCTGCCTGAACCCCACACAATAAAATGAACAGGTTGAAGTTATACAACAAATAAACTAACTACTAAGAGTTGGGAACGAAAGTTAACAGGTCCCCGACACCAAAAAAACAAAACTTTACGAGATGAAAGATACACGACAAAACAACCTATAAAGCCAAGTACATGCGTTGACTGTACTTGCTGATGATGCACAGGGAGAAGGGATGGTGTTGGTTGGTAATAGGTCTCTCAGTGGAGTCTGGCTTGTTGCTATTCTGATGTCGCCAAAATACTAAAGATCAGTCACCTACGGTTTTGACCCAAAGCCCTCCATCATATCTGCTTCTACCCTCACTTTGAAAGCCTTTCTGATGGGACCCAGGCTTCTTTACTATTTTCTCTTAGAACTTAGAAATTAAATGACGGCTGCCCCATCCTGAAGGCTTGAAATCCGTAATCTTATCTACTCTACCACGGTGACAAGTTCCCTCACTTATCCACTATACAAATCAATTATATGTACGTGCAGCCTCTCATAAGAGACGTGGCAATGGACACACCTGCATACACGTTGCGTCACAGTCTCCTAATTTGTTATTCCTCCTCAAGCTTTCCTTATCAATATATATGTACGTGCCGCCTCATAAGAGACTTGGCAAATGGACAACACCTGCATACACTTTGATTACAAACCGCTCCCTCCTTGGGACAAACCAAAATATAAACCGTCAGGTCCAATATGCCTGACCCCACACAATAAAATGATCAGGTTGAAGTCATACAACAAATAAAACTAACTACTAAGAGTTGGGAACGAAAGTGAACAGGTCCCCGACACCAAAAAACAAAACTTTACGCGATGAAATGATACACGACAAAACAAACCTATAAAGCCAAGTACATTCGTTAACTTGTACTTGCTTTGATGCACAGGGAGAAGGGATGTGTGTTGGTTGGTAATAGGTCTCTCTATGGAGTCTGGCTTGTTGCTATTCTGATGTCGCCAAAATACTAAAAGATCAGTCACCTACGGTTTGACCAAGCCCTCCATCATATCTGCTTCTACCCTCACTTTGAAAGCCTTTCTGATGGGACCCAGGCTTCTTTACTATTTCTCTTAGAACTTAGAAAATTAAATGACGGCTGCCCCATCCTGAAGCTTGGAAATCTGTAATCTTATCTACTCTACCACGGTGACAAGTTCCCTCACTATCACTATACAATCATATAGATGTACGTGCCGCCTCTCATAAGAGACTTGGCAAATGGACAACACCTGCATACACTTTGATCACTCTACCTAATTGTATTCCTCCTCAAGCTTTCCTTATCAATATATATGTACGTGCCGCCTCTCATAAGAGACTTGGCAAATGAACAACACCTGCATACACTTTGATTACAACCGCTCCCTCCTTGGGACAACCAAATATAAAACCGCCAGGTCCCATATGCCTGACCCACACAATAAATTATAAGGTTGAAGTTATACAACAAATAAACTAACTACTAACAGTTGGAAACCAAAGTTAACAGTTCCCCCGACATCAAAAACAAAACTTTACGAATTGAAATGAAACACGACAAAACAAACCTATAAGCCAAGTACATGTTTTGACTTGTACTTGCTTTGATGCACAGGGAGAAGGAGTGTGTTGGTTGGTAATGGGTCTCTCTGTGGTGTCTGACTTGTTGCTATTTTGACGTCGCCAGAATACTAGGGGCTCAGTCACCCGCGGATTGACCTAAGCCATCCATCATATCTGTTTCTACCCTTACTTTCCAATGCTCGGTCTAGAATAGACTTAAGAGCTAGAGGTTTCTTTGCTTAAATCGCATGTTATAAGGCCATGTCTGAATTGAAATGGGAAACCTCAGGGCTAAGTGGCCCGGCTTGCGTGGACCACTAATTAGTAGGCGATAGCAACACTGTCCTCTCGTGCAAAAACCAAGCAACGAAGGGCATTCCGAGTACTCTAGAACTGCATCAGGCGTTCGAAAGGATCACAAAAAAAAAAAAAAAAAAAAAAGTGCATCCAGTCGCACAGATTTAACGTTTTGGCAACGGGCTCTCCAACTCATTTCCCGAACAATACACGACAGTCACCCTCTGCAATTGACTTTGCGGTGTATGGAGGATTCCGAGATACGCGACTTCAAATCAAAGCTCTTCACTATTTGGGATCTGATCACCTCCCGCTTGAGATTACTGTTTTGAGCGCGGAACCCTTAAGAGCCAAGAAGCTGCAATTGCTCCCTGCCGGCTCAGACATCAAGAAGTTTCAAAGGTGGCTTGATGAACATGTGCTCACGGACACTGAGATCAGATCGGGTGCGGACATTGAAGACTGCATTGACATTCTCGAACGCAACATAATAGTGCTGCCAGTTATGCGGCTAGGCGACAGCATACCCCTCGCCGCTCCCAGCAGACCTCTCACGCTCCTAGTAGAACGGTTCTGCTAATGATAGAAGCCAAGCGTCTACTAAGGAAGCATCTGTCAAGGCATCGTCACCCTCTGATAAGAGTCTTAGTGAACAGCCTCACTAATCGCATATCAAAAAGCTTAAAAAAGAAAAACAAATAGAACTATAGAATGCTGGAATGTTTTGGATCCGGATGATAGATACAACATTAACAAGCTCTGGCGCATAACAAGTTCCATGAAGCGGCAACCTGCTCCCAACCTGCCTGTAAAAAGCACGCCGATGGAAATCTACCTGCTAACAGCAGAGACGCCTGGTGTAAAACCACGGAGGAGAAAGCAGAAGCATTTGGGTTACATCTTGAGGGCAGATTCACACCTTTCCCTACCAGCCAGTCTCTTGATGGAGCAGAGATCACCAGACAAGCGCAAGAGTGTCTTCCCACCTCTGAACTTAACTTCAGGCAAGTTACGCTGGCTGAGGTGCAAGATTTAGTCAAGCAGCTCAAACCCAAAAAATCCCCCGGGCTTGACCTTGTGGACAACCGTACTATCAAGGCTCTGCCGCAGTCAGCTCTTGTATATATTACTTTATATTCAATAGTATTATCAAATACGGGCATTTCCAAGCAAGTGGAAGTGTGCTGTGGTCAAGATGATACCAAAGCCTGGGAAGCCTTCGGAACAGCTTTCATCATATAGACCCATTAGTCTGTTATCTGGAATCTCGAAGATCCTTGAGGCAATCATACTCAGACGACTTTTTGAAAGTGACACATTTGCTGAAGCAATTCCCAAACAACAGTTTGGCTTCCGGAAGGAGCACGGCAGTGATCAGCAACTGGGAAGGGTAACCCAATACATCCTTAAAGCTTTCGAGTGCAATGAATACTGTCCAGCGGTCTACTTGGACATTCAAGAGGCTTTCGATCGTGTGTGGCACGACGGCCTGCTATACAAGCTTAAGGGCTTGCTCCCTCTGGTCTTATTTAGAGTGCTGAGTAGCTACCTCTCTAAGAGACATTTATGGTTGAGTGCAGTGGAGGTGTGCGCTCTTCAATCAAGTGGATCAATGCTGGTGTACCGCAGGGGAGCGTCCTGGCACCTATCCTATATAATATATACTCAGCTGACATGCCACTGCCTTCTGGTGATATGCTCCTAGCGACATATGCGGATGATACAGTCATCATGGCCAAGCATGCTCGCCAAGAGAACGCGATAGCTTACATCAACCGTTTATCTGGGAATTTCTCCAGTTGGGCCCACAAATGGCGAATTAGAGTCAATATATCTAAAACGGCGCACGTGTTGCATACGCTGCGGGCAGCTAGCCCGAGCGTTTTACCAATCATGTCTGGTAACGTGATTGCATCTAGTCCGACGCACACTTATCTAGGTGTTCGCCTGGACGTGAAGCTAAACCTTAACCAACACGTCACTGCTACTGTCTCCAAGGTCCGCTCAAGGATGAAGAAACTCCACTGGTTGATAGGCAACTCTAAGCTTCCCCTTAAGTCGAAAGTAATCATTTACAAGCAGCTCATTGCGCCGATCTGGCAGTATACCATGCCAGTATGGGGACCACTAACAGCCAGTCACACTTTGATGGGCTTCAAGTCATCCAGAACAAAGCGCTAAGATTGATTACAAGTGCTCCGTGGTACGTGAGGAACAACGCCCTACATACTGATCTAAAGTGAGAAAGGTGAGGACTACTACTCAGACGCTTGTAGTAGATATATTCAAAGACTGCTTACCCATGTGAATCCAGAGGCCCTAAGAATTGCGACACATGTCTATTTACCCAATCGACTCTCCCGTCCGCGATATATGAATATGGTCAACAGACACATTCCTCCAGGAGTGCGCATGTCACCCCAGTCCCTCTCCCTGAGTGGATACAACTAAGAGAGGAACGACGTCAAGAGCGCCTGGAAACAGTTAGGCGGCGTGAAGAATATGCCAGGCGTGAGGCTGAGCGGCTTAACGAAATTCGTGCGCGAAGGAGGCGAGAAGAGCAGGCTGAGCTCTCTCGTCGAAACGCGCCGTCAGCGGACACCATACTGAGCTTGTGAGAGGCATCCAAGCAATAATCAGCCCTCGAGCGCGTGAGCGACAGCAGCAGCTTAGGCTGGAGCTCCTTGATATAATCAATAATCGTAGGCATGAATTGTCATCGATGCTGAGTCGGCCAACTTAGGAAGATCAGGGAACCTACTTGCAGTACCTGCCCAACAGCTGTCTGTCCGGAGTAATATGCATAGAGGTGATATGGTGTCCGGCGTGCTACCCATCGCTCACCTATCTGCAACACATACTCCTGCAAATCCACTGCTTACCTCAGCCCAGGAGATAAACAGTGACGCCAATCGAAGCCCAGCGACCCTTCTCCACTCTGGTGCTACGAGCGCGTCGCCACAACTCGAGAACCCTAGAGTGCTACCTATGGTTAGCCGATCACAGCATGATCCCCCTGGAAATAGCCTGGTGGCTGGCATTTGGCGATCATCTATCCACCTGCCACTAATACCGAGAATTCGGGATCATCATAAGATCTCCCAGCAACTGCGTTTTTATATAGATAAATAGCGCCCTCTAGCCATCTGGACCGGCATCTTGCATAATCCAGGAAACCAAGTCATTTTGATTATTTTGATCTTTCCACTCGGAGCCAAAGCATTAATGATTAATGCGGCGCCACTAAATTCAAGAAAATGTTTTTTTTAATATTGTAAATTGAATAAACTTTTCATCCAGCCTTCCACAGTCCAGTAGGCCGATTACTCGGTTCGATGCTGGTGTTGGGACGATGCAATCTCAGTAGGCCGGATTATAATTCGGCTCTGGATTGTTTTTGTCTTGATCCCAGTAGGCTGAACTGATATTTGGTCCTGGGGCTGTGGGAAAAACTGTTTGAATCATATTCGTTTCGATACTGAAGCGAGAACAGCTAAAGGCGTGCGCAAGAGCGTATTGCTGACATACGAGAACGAAGGCGACGAGAGGAGCACGATGAGCTCATCCGTCGTAACGCTACGCTCCTGAATGACAACGCAGAACCTGCTAGAAGAGTCCAGACTGCGGAAAGTCCTAGTGCGCTTGAACGTCGGCAGAGGCTTAGAGAAGAGCTCTCTCCAGATACTGGACAGGCGAGTGCCTGGAAATCATCATAAACTAGCCAGCTGGATCTAAGCCACCACTTTGCCTCCTAGCGACGCGCTCTACCACCAACAACGCTGACTCCTGAGAAGCCCTGTATCGCCATCTGGTGAAGCATGACATGCAAGACCCAGGAAAATTTACTACGATTATTTATCTTGTCATTCTGGACCCCAAAGTTTAACTGAGGTGCTATCTAATTCATTTAAAAATGTTGTGGAAAATATTATAATGAATAAAACTTTTCATCCAGCTTTTCACAGTCCCAGTAGGCCGAATACTCGGTTCGATACTGGGTGTTGGGGCAATTCAATCTCAGTTGGCTGAATTTACAATTCAGCTCTGAGGTTGTTTTCCTCTCAATCCCAGTAGGCCTTAGCTGGTTTTTTCGATCCTGGGGCTGTGAAAAGTTGTTTGAAATCATTATTCGTTTCGACTGTGAAGCGACAACAACAAAGTCAGCACCTCTCGTCATCACTCACAATCAACAAACAACAGAAACTACAAGGCCTTCAATTATACTATTATAAGTTAAAATCTAAAACTAATTTTAAGATATAATCTTTATTGTTCACATAGCTCAATAAGTATTCAACTCTAAAATGTCAAAACTAAGATTTTATCATCTATCTTCTCTTCCCTCTCCAAACTCATATTTTTTGCTTACTCCAATCAACCACTCGGAACACCTTGACGTAACGTAAATTTAAATATTTTGCATTTACTTTTCCTTAACTAAAACTCTCATACCCCCCAACTTAAATCAAATCATCTCATCATCTATTCTTTTCCTGCTTCAAACTCATTTTTTGCTTACTTCTTTCAACAACTCTAAATAACAACTCCTTTGTCCTCCTAAACATAAATGCAAACATCATTATTTATAAAATAACTTTCGCAATTATTAAATCCTTTAATTTACATTTAAATTCTATGGATTCCGTCGGAATCTCATATCTATAATTATCTCTCACTTTAAATCATTCAAATATTCATATCAAATCATTTGCATTTGTCTTTACAAAAATTAAAATCTCTCATAATCTAAAATTCAAATCCAATCACCTTCTCACCTTTTAGCTTCTCGCTAAACCTATACTTAAACTACTTCCCCAACTCTAAACAACGATGTTGTCCTTTTTAAAAAAAAAAAAAAATAATTGCAAACAGCATTATTTCTATTACTACTCTCGAAAAAAATCATTTGAATCGACTCCTTTATGCCACATCTAAAAATCTATGGATTCCGTCTGAATTTGCATACCTTTAATTCTCATTCATTTTTAAAATCATTTAAAAAGCATGTCAAATCACTTCAAATAACTTGCATTTATCTTTACGAAACTTAAATTCTAAAATCTAACCATCTCATTCTTTTCCTGCTTTAAACTCATATTGTGCTAACCTCTTTCAACATCTATCAACATCTTCAAATAACTTAACACTAGTACGATACTTTTGTCTTTTTTAAAAAATGTAAATGCAAACATCAATATTTTTCATTATAACTTTCGCGTATATTTATATCAAATCCATTAAGACTACACTTAAAATTTATGGATTCCGTCTGAATCGCATACCTATACCTAACAATCATTTTAAAAACCATTCAAAAAGCATGTCAAATCAATTCAAATCACTTGCATTTATCTTTACGAAACTTAAATTCTAAATCTAATCATAATTTCACCTAATATTTTCTTGCTTCAAACTCATATTTTGCTAACCTCTCTCAACATCTATCAACATCTTCAAATAACTTAACACTAGTACGATACTTTTGTCTTTTTTAAAAAATGTAAATGCAAACATCAATATTTTTCATTATAACTTTCGCGTATATTTATATCAAATCCATTAAGACTACACTTAAAATTCTGAATTTGCATACCTATAACTGTCATTCATTTTAAAGTACTTCAAAAGCATGTCAAATCAATTCAAATCACTTGCATTTATCTTTACGAAACTTAAACTCTAAAATCTAATCATAATTTCACCTAATATTTTCTTGCTTCAAACTCATTTTTTGCTTACTTCTTTCAACAACTCTAAATAACAACTCCATTGTCCTCCTAAACATAAATGCAAACAACATTATTTATAAAATAACCTTCGCAATTATTAAATCCTTTAATTTACATCTAAATTCTATGGATTCCGTCTGAATCGCATATCTATAATTATCTCTCACTTTAAATCATTCAAATATTCATATCAAATCATTTGCATCTGTCTTTACAAAAATTAAAATCTCTCATAATCTAAAATTCAAATCCAATCACCTTCTCACCTTTTAGTTTCTCGTTAAAACCTATACTTAAACTACTTCACTCAACAACTCTAAATACTTAACGTAATAAGATTTTTTTTTTTTTTGTCCTTTTTAAAAAAAAAAAAAAAAAAAAAAATAAAATTGCAAACAGCATTATTTATATTACTACTCTCAAAAAATCATTTGAATCGACTCCTTTATGCCACATCTAAAAATCTATGGATTCCGTCTGAATTTGCATACCTTTAATTGTCATTCATTTTTAAAATCATTCAAAAAGCATGTCAAATCACTTCAAATCACTTGCATTTATCTTTACGAAACTTAAATTCTAAAATCTAATCATAATTTCACCTAATATTTTCTTGCTTCAAACTCATATTGTGCTAACCTCTTTCAACATCTATCAACATCCTCAAATAACTTAACACTAGTACGATACTTTTGTCTTTTTTAAAAAATGTAAATGCAAACATCAATATTTTTCATTATAACTTTCGCGTATATTTATATCAAATCCATTAAGACTACACTTAAAATTCTATGGATTCCGTCTGAATCGCATATCTATACCTAACAATCATTTTAAAAACCATTCAAAAAGCATGTCAAATCACTTGCATTTATCTTTACGAAACTTAAATTCTAAAATCTAATCATAATTTCACCTAATATTTCTTGCTTCAAACTCATATTTTGCTTACCTCTTTCAACACAACTCTAAATAACAACATCCTTTGTCTTTCTAAACATAAATGCAAACATCAATATTTTACATATAACTTTCGCGAATTATTAAATCCTTAAGTTACACTAAATTCTATGGATTCCGTCGGAATCGCATATCTATACTATCTCTCACTTTAAAATCATTCAAAGATTCATATCAAATCACTTGCATTTGTCTTTACAAAACTTAAATCTCTCAAATCCAACATTCAATCCAACCACTTCTCACCTATTAGTTTCTCGCTTCAAACTATATTCTTACACTCTTCACTCTACAACATCTAAATACTTAACGTAATAAGATCTTTTGTCCTTTTTTAAAAAAAAAAAATGCAAACAGCATTATTTCTATTCTATACTACTCTCGAAAATCATTTGAATCGACTCCTTATGCACATCTAAAATCTATGGATTCCGTCTGAATTTGCATACCTTTAATTGTCATTCATTTTTAAAATCATTCAAAAGCATGTCAAATCACTTCAAATCACTTGCATTTATCTTTACGAAACTTAAATTCTAAAATCTAACCATCTCATTCTTTTCCTGCTTTAAACTCATATTGTGCTAACCTCTTTCAACATCTATCAACATCCTCAAATAACTTAACACTAGTACGATACTTTTGTCTTTTTTAAAAAATGTAAATGCAAACATCAATATTTTCATTATAACTTTCGCGTATATTTATATCAAATCCATTAAGACTACACTTAAAATTCTATGGATTCCGTCTGAATCGCATAAATATAACTAACAATCATTTTAAAAACCATTCAAAAAGCATGTCAAATCAATTCAAACCACTTGCATTTATCTTTACGAAACTTAAATTCTAAAATCTAATCATAATTTCACCTAATATTTTCTTGCTTTAAACTCATATTTTGCTTACCTCTTTCAACATCTATCAACATCTTCAAATAACTTAACACTAGTACGATACTTTTGTCTTTTTTAAAAAATGTAAATGCAAACATCAATATTTTTCATTATAACTTTCGCGTATATTTATATCAAATCCATTAAGACTACACTTAAAATTATGGATTCGTTGAATTTGCATACCTATAACTGTCATTCATTTTAAAGTACTTCAAAAAGCATGTCAAATCAATTCAAATCACTTGCATTTATCTTTACGAAACTTAAACTCTAAAATCTAATCATAATTTCACCTAATATTTCTTGCTTCAAACTCATTTTTTGCTTACTTCTTTCAACAACTCTAAATAACAACTCCTTGTCCTCCTAAACATAAATGCAAACAACATTATTTATAAAACAACCTTCGCAATTATTAAATCCTTTAATTTACATCTAAATTCTATGGATTCCGTCTGAATCGCATATCTATAATTATCTCTCACTTTAAATCATTCAAATATTCATATCAAATCATTTGCATCTGTCTTTACAAAAATTAAAATCTCTCATAATCTAAAATTCAAATCCAATCACCTTCTCACCTTTTAGTTTCTCGTTAAAACCTATACTTAAACTACTTCACTCAACAACTCTAAATACTTAACGTAAATAAGATTTTTTTTTTTGTCCTTTTTAAAAAAAAAAAAAAAAATAAAAAATAAAATTGCAAACAGCATTATTTATATTACTACTCTCAAAAAATCATTTGAATCGACTCCTTTATGCCACATCTAAAAATCTATGGATTCCGTCTGAATTTGCATACCTTTAATTGTCATTCATTTTTAAAATCATTCAAAAAGCATGTCAAATCACTTCAAATCACTTGCATTTATCTTTACGAAACTTAAATTCTAAAATCTAATCATAATTTCACCTAATATTTTCTTGCTTCAAACTCATATTGTGCTAACCTCTTTCAACATCTATCAACATCCTCAAATAACTTAACACTAGTACGATACTTTTGTCTTTTTAAAAAATGTAAATGCAAACATCAATATTTTTCATTATAACTTTCGCGTATATTTATATCAAATCCATTAAGACTACACTTAAAATTCTATGGATTCCGTCTGAATCGCATACCTATACCTAACAATCATTTTAAAAACCATTCAAAAAGCATGTCAAATCAACTCAAACCACTTGCATTTATCTTAACAAAACTTAAATTCTAAAATCTAATCATAATTTCACCTAATATTTTCTTGCTTTAAACTCATATTTTGCTTACCTCTTTCAACATCTATCAACATCTTCAAATAACTTAACACTAGTACGATACTTTTGTCTTTTTTAAAAAATGTAAATGCAAACATCAATATTTTTCATTATAACTTTCGCGTATATTTATATCAAATCCATTAAGACTACACTTAAAATTCTATGGATTCCGTCTGAATCGCATAAATATAACTAACAATCATTTTAAAATCACCCAAAAATCAAGTAAAAACAATACGAATAATTTGCATTCACTCTTAACAAATTCATAACTACTTTACCTTAACACGTCATCAAGCACATCTATACTCTCCTATCATAAAAGAAACATTGTCCTCTGCATATTATCAAACCAAAAATCAAAATCAAAAAACCTGTTCCTACCTATATTTAAGCATACAAAAAATGTTCACAAAAAAAAAAAAAAAATGTTCACAATACTCATAAGAAAAACACCTATCAAGAAGAAATCTATAATACTATAGAAAATGCAATCTATCTAGCAGGTTATACAAAGTAAAACCAAAAACTCTTATCAAAACTATTTGCAAAGTACAAAGTGCTTTTTCAAATACTTAAAGGCTTAAGGCCATAACTAGGATTCGATGATACACAAATTCATCTACCTACTTAACAAACTTTTTGCGAGCAGAAAGGTGGCAATATGCCTGTATAGATTATTAAAGAGGGAACGGGCATATCTGCTATAGTCAAAACATATTAATGAGTAACTCTCTTTTTCTTTAGCATTTTTGAGACATTAATATACAAAACAAAAATCTACTATACATCTCTCTTTAAATAAACTCCAATCAAAACTGCTGGCTTAATGGCATAAAAACATTGCTGACGCCGCACACTAGATCAGTTACAATTTATTCACGACCAAATAATGCTAAATAAAATTAATTAAAATTAATTATATACTTAATGCTAGCCACCTTAAGGATAATAATACTTATATTTAAAAACAAGATTGTCATATACCATAGTGAATAAGCAACAAGCATGTAACGAATCATTAAATAAATCTGTGTCTGCATTGTGCTAGCCCATGTCTTTTTGAATGGTGGAAGCACATATACACTTCCTCCACTTCATCAAACATACCAGCACACATAGCAGTTCACTATACGCACAGAAAATTTTTGGCCATTTTCAAAATTACTAATACACACGCTGCCTTTTTTCAACCCCTTACAGATGCTGAACGTCGACTGCGGGAAGCTGACTGCGGATGGGCAGAATGGCGGACGCTGCACTTGTACTGATCCTGTGGGTATATAATTGACGCGCTATGGACGGAGAGCTCATTAATGTTTCAAACAGTCATTGTGATCAGTTGTGCGCGCTTCTCTCTCTCTTCAGTTCTTCGCCTCGTTAAAAAATTAAAAAGTGATTATTGCATTGTGCGGTTTTGTACTAGGCGGTCAAGTGTGTGTGTGTACGCAAATTGCATGTGCGCGCATATATGTGTGGGTTGGTTGCGTTATAAAACTGTTTGACAAAGAGATTAAAATATTTATATATATATATTTTTATATATATATTTTTGGCTTCAAACAATAACGCAACAAATAGTTAACTTTAAAGAAAAAAACATAATAATTTCTTTGCGCACACAAACTATTCTCAAACAATTCCTTTTAATCCGTGAGCTGTGAAAATAAAATAAAATACAATTAAAACACAAAAAAAAAAAAAAAAAAAACCTTAAATAAAAAGAAAAAATTCCCGCAAAAATCCGCAGTTAACCGCAAACTTCAGCAAAAAATAATAAAAATATCATAATAAAATCAACAAAATCGCGAAAAATCATATATAAATCCGCTTAAATACTCATAAAAAATAACCCTTCCGTCGGCATCTCCATTATAATCTACATTTTCTCAAATAAATAAAACAACATCATCTCGTCCCGCTTGCTTGTTGTGACTGTACGCTAGCCAGCGCAGAGAGTCGCCATTTTAGGAAAAATTAAACACACTAAAACAACATAGCATCAAATCAAATACATAAAAAAACAGTACAGTCCGCTTCGCAACGAACAACGCAAGCAGCCATCATCATCAAGCAGCAGCAGCAGCATCAACAGCAAAAACAAGCAACAAGCAACGCCGCTACTTGCGAACCGTCAACCATTTTGAACAGCTCCAGTGCTTGATACTTTTCTAAACATATAATCATTAAGAGAAAAATTTACAAACAAAAAATCAAAAAATAAAATAAAGATGTCAATGTACTACGAACAACGGCTCACACCATCACCATCATCACCAAACACTTCAGAGATGTCTATTAATCTTTCGCCATCCGACACCATTGCGTCCAATGCTGTCCAGAAAATGGATTGCACTGGTGAAGGTGACGGATGCAACAACCCTTGCATCAGAGTTGTTGAGGACATCAAAGAAGGCAATCCATTTGCCACGCTACTGCTACAATCAGCTCTCGAATCAGCCGTATCGCCATCAACAACCATTCAATGCTCATCATCTGCTCCTCCACCTCTGTCAACATCACTGCAGCGACCAGCGCCCACAAAATCAACCTATTCCAAAGTCGATGATGCGGTCTACGTCTTAGGTAGCAGTGATGATGATGACATGGTCGGCAGCACCAACATCAATGGCAATAACAACAAAAATGTCAGTGCTGTCAACAGCGTCAGCGCCTGTCCCGGAGCACCTGGTACTGCCCAAACTGGTGACACTCGTGTCGATGGCGGTGTCAGTGCCAGCGCCGATTTGACAACATTGTCTAAAAAATCGCCGAATGAGATGCTCAGCTATACTGCTTCCAAAAAACGAAGCCATCAATCCAAGTCCAAACGGCCAGAACCAAAACAGCCTAAAAAACAACAACAACAACAACAACAACCAAAAATTGCTAACAATCAAGGTAATGCACTACCTATAGATGGCAAAACACACAAGCCACCTCAGATATGCATAAACCTTAATCAAAACGGCGAAATGCCCTCTACACTCAATCTCGAAAGCCTAGGCTTGGAATTCTTAATTGCCCTTTTTATGGACCATAATCCGCCAGTCAATGACTTTGTCATTAAACTGGGTGGTCCTGGCATTGCAAGAATCCATGCAAAAACATCTAGTGCTTATCGCTCGATTATACACATTCTTCAGGATACAAAAATCCAGTACAATACCTATCAAATGCGTGAGGAGCGCTCTCTGAGGGTCGTTGTGCGAGGACTACACTTCTCGACCAGCGCCTCTAACATAAAAAATGAGCTGCAGAAAATGGGCTATACAGTTAAGTCGGTATTTAACCCCATATACAACAAACCTCACGGCACCGGCACATTCCGTCCTAACCTATTTCATATAGAACTGGACCAAATCGAGTCTGAAAACATGAAGAGCAACATTTTTAAGCTCAAAACGCTATGTCATTATGTCGTCAGAGTAGAGTGGCCTCAACGCAAGATTAACAACTTGCCCCAATGTCATCGCTGCCAGAGGCACAATCATACGGCCAAGTACTGTCACCATGCGCCCAGATGCGTTAAATGCGGCAGTGAGCATGCTACAACAGCATGCACAAAACCGGCGGATATACCAGCAAAATGCGCAAATTGTGAGAGACCCCACACTGCCAACTACAAAGGGTGCCCGATACGCGTCAAACTTTTAGCGTCGAAGCAACTCTCGAACCCTAAAATCCATAATAACAATAGCAATAAAAACAATAACAACCAAAACTCTAAAACAAACGACTACCACAAAAATCCTCTTTCCAGAAGAAAGGCTACACCAAAACTCAAAAACATTAATATAAAAACCAATTCAAACATCAATATCGACACCAATCCAAACAACAATACAAACACCAACCAAAACCCAAAACATAAAATGGCAAAAAAACTGACCAAAAATTTAAAACCCAAATTAAAACCACACAGACAAACATCAAAACGGATGTACAAGCAAACAACTGCAGACGAAAGGCCATCTACATCTGCACAAGCAGCGGCCCTTATGGCAAATGCCATAACTGCTTCCCAATCCAAACCCATACAACCATGCCCTGATCATCAGCCCCCAGCCAAACAGCAACAAAACGACACCGGGTCCGACACAGACTCTGAAATATTTCTTTAAATCACTATCAAACATTACTATACATTCAAAAACCATATCTAAACCTAAATAAAAACCAAGACAAAAAAAAAAAAAAAAAAAAAAATCAATACAAACACCAATTAAAACATCTATTTACACACCAGCCAAAACATCATAACAAACACCAATTCAAACTCCAAACAGAAAACGGACAAAAAATCTGACCAAATACTTTCGCAATTAAATTTTCAAAATTTAACTTATAAAAAAAAAAAATTGACAACCATCAGAAATGACTAAAACTAGCTAATAAATGCAGACAACACACAAACCATCCACCACTGTACAAAACAGTGACGTCATTGGCAAATGCCAATAGCTGGCTCTGGCTAGCTCTCACTAGTCAAAACATCAATTTCAAACTCCAGTCAAAACATCATAACAAACACCAATCCAAACCCTACACTCAAAACGGACAAAAATCTGACCAAAAATTACACAACTAAATGCAACACCACAAGAATCAGCGAGAAGCAGTTTCTTTCTCTTTTCTCTTATCTCTCCCTATAGCAAAACCATACACTACACAAGATGAATGGACAATGAGTGGAAGAAAACTCTAAAATCCGAAGCAATACCACTCCGATGACATCAGAAACAGCTCCTAATCACCTAAAACAAAGGATAACCAAACTGCACCAGAAAATACCAAATGCCAAGTTCTAAATGAAATTTCGACAAACTTTGCACCCCATTCCAAAAAAATTATACTTATTCCACTCTTTTATGTATATTCTTTCAGTCAAGACGCCAATATTGAAGCATGCGAATTGAGGCGCACAACATATGCGTACAAACTTATCAATCCACTGGGAGGTCACTACATCTCACCATCGCATAACAATATTCAACATACTCAAAGCAATGCAATTGCTCGCATCCCCTATGCTGCACGACCCATGATGACCATATTGTCAGCCAATCTTCGGAAGCCAACTGCCAACAATATCAACATCATCAACATTCCGCCTCAACACTCTGCCTGCCTCTGTTATTATCAAATGATAACAGACATAGACAAAACCATTAATGCCGACTGCATCGAAAATCGTCATTAGCTGTCGTGGTGGCCATTGTCAAAGGCCGTCACTGTCACTATCAACAACATCTACATCACCATCACCATCATCATCATCGACATCTTCACTGTCATAGGCCGCTACCGTCGTCGTCGTCATCAACATCAACATCTACACCATTATCACCATCTTCACTCTCTGATACTGCTACCGGCATCATCATACATCATCATCACCAGCAGCGATCAACCAATAGCAGACATCATTCAACACTTGCAGTCAGCACCTCTCGTCATCACTCACAATCAACAAACAACAGAAACTACAAGGCCTTCAATTATACTATTATAAGTTAAAATCTAAAACTAATTTTAAGATATAATCTTTATTGTTCACATAGCTCAATAAGTATTCAACTCTAAAATGTCAAAACTAAGATTTTATCATCTATCTTCTCTTCCCTCTCCAAACTCATATTTTTTGCTTACTCCAATCAACCACTCGGAACACCTTGACGTAACGTAAATTTAAATATTTTGCATTTACTTTTCCTTAACTAAAACTCTCATACCCCCCAACTTAAATCAAATCATCTCATCATCTATTCTTTTCCTGCTTCAAACTCATTTTTTGCTTACTTCTTTCAACAACTCTAAATAACAACTCCTTTGTCCTCCTAAACATAAATGCAAACATCATTATTTATAAAATAACTTTCGCAATTATTAAATCCTTTAATTTACATTTAAATTCTATGGATTCCGTCGGAATCTCATATCTATAATTATCTCTCACTTTAAATCATTCAAATATTCATATCAAATCATTTGCATTTGTCTTTACAAAAATTAAAATCTCTCATAATCTAAAATTCAAATCCAATCACCTTCTCACCTTTTAGCTTCTCGCTAAACCTATACTTAAACTACTTCACTCAACAACTGTCCTTTTAAAAAAAAAAAAAAAAAATTGCAAACAGCATTATTTCTATTACTACTCTCGAAAAAAATCATTTGAATCGACTCCTTTATGCCACATCTAAAAATCTATGGATTCCGTCTGAATTTGCATACCTTTAATTCTCATTCATTTTTAAAATCATTTAAAAAGCATGTCAAATCACTTCAAATAACTTGCATTTATCTTTACGAAACTTAAATTCTAAAATCTAACCATCTCATTCTTTTCCTGCTTTAAACTCATATTGTGCTAACCTCTTTCAACATCTATCAACATCTTCAAATAACTTAACACTAGTACGATACTTTTGTCTTTTTTAAAAAATGAAAATGCAAACATCAATATTTTTCATTATAACTTTCGCGTATATTTATATCAAATCCATTAAGACTACACTTAAAATTTTATGGATTCCGTCTGAATCGCATACCTATACCTAACAATCATTTTAAAAACCATTCAAAAAGCATGTCAAATCAATTCAAATCACTTGCATTTATCTTTACGAAACTTAAATTCTAAAATCTAATCATAATTTCACCTAATATTTTCTTGCTTCAAACTCATATTTTGCTAACCTCTTTCAACATCTATCAACATCTTCAAATAACTTAACACTAGTACGATACTTTTGTCTTTTTTAAAAAATGTAAATGCAAACATCAATATTTTCATTATAACTTTCGCGTATATTTATATCAAATCCATTAAGACTACACTTAAAATTCTATGGATCCGTCTGAATTTGCATACCTATAACTGTCATTCATTTTAAAGTACTTCAAAAAGCATGTCAAATCAATTCAAATCACTTGCATTTATCTTTACGAAACTTAAACTCTAAAATCTAATCATAATTTCACCTAATATTTTCTTGCTTCAAACTCATTTTTTGCTTACTTCTTTCAACAACTCTAAATAACAACTCCTTTGTCCTCCTAAACATAAATGCAAACAACATTATTTATAAAATAACCTTCGCAATTATTAAATCCTTTAATTTACATCTAAATTCTATGGATTCCGTCTGAATCGCATATCTATAATTATCTCTCACTTTAAATCATTCAAATATTCATATCAAATCATTTGCATCTGTCTTTACAAAAATTAAAATCTCTCATAATCTAAAATTCAAATCCAATCACCTTCTCACCTTTTAGTTTCTCGTTAAAACCTATACTTAAACTACTTCACTCAACAACTCTAAATACTTAACGTAAATAAGATTTTTTTTTTTGTCCTTTTTAAAAAAAAAAAAAAAAAAAAAAATAAAATTGCAAACAGCATTATTTATATTACTACTCTCAAAAAAATCATTTGAATCGACTCCTTTATGCCACATCTAAAAATCTATGGATTCCGTCTGAATTTGCATACCTTTAATTGTCATTCATTTTTAAAATCATTCAAAAAGCATGTCAAATCACTTCAAATCACTTGCATTTATCTTTACGAAACTTAAATTCTAAAATCTAATCATAATTTCACCTAATATTTTCTTGCTTCAAACTCATATTGTGCTAACCTCTTTCAACATCTATCAACATCCTCAAATAACTTAACACTAGTACGATACTTTTGTCTTTTTTAAAAAATGTAAATGCAAACATCAATATTTTTCATTATAACTTTCGCGTATATTTATATCAAATCCATTAAGACTACACTTAAATTCTATGGATTCCGTCTGAATCGCATACCTATACCTAACAATCATTTTAAAAACCATTCAAAAAGCATGTCAAATCAACTCAAACACTTGCATTTATCTTAACGAAACTTAAATTCTAAAATCTAATCATAATTTCACCTAATATTTTCTTGCTTCAAACTCATATTGTGCTTACTTCTTTCAACAACTCTAAATAACAACTCCTTTGTCTTCCTAATCATAAATGCAAACATCATTATTTATAAAATAACTTTCGCAATTATTAAATCCTTTAATTTACATCTAAATTCTATGGATTCCGTCGGAATCTCATATCTATAATTATCTCTCACTTTAAATCATTCAAATATTCATATCAAATCATTGGCATCTGTCTTTACAAAATTAAAACTCTCATAATCCAACATTCAATCCAACCACCTCTCACCTTTTAGTTTCTCGCTAAACTTATACTTAAACTACTTCACTCAACAACTCTAAATACTTAACGTAATAAGATTTTTTGTCCTTTTTTAAAAAAAAAAATATGCAAACAGCATATTTCTATTCTATTACTACTCTCGAAAAATCATTTGAATCGACTCCTTTATGCCACATCTAAAATCTATGGATTCCGTCTGAATTGCATACCTTTAATTGTCATTCATTTTTAAAATCATTCAAAAAGCATGTCAAATCACTTCAAATCACTTGCATTTATCTTTACGAAACTTAAATTCTAAAATCTAACCATCTCATTCTTTTCCTGCTTTAAACTCATATTGTGCTAACCTCTTTCAACATCTATCAACATCTTCAAATAACTTAACACTAGTACGATACTTTTGTCTTTTTAAAAAATGTAAATGCAAACATCATATTTTTCATTATAACTTTCGCGTATATTTATATCAAATCCATTAAGACTACACTTAAAATTCTATGGATTCCGTCTGAATCGCATACCTATACCTAACAATCATTTTAAAAACCATTCAAAAGCATGTCAAATCAATTCAATCACTTGCATTTATCTTAACAAAACTTAAATTCTAAAATCTAATCATAATTTCACCTAATATTTTCTTGCTTTAAACTCATATTTTGCTTACCTCTTTCAACATCTATCAACATCTTCAAATAACTTAACACTAGTACGATACTTTTGTCTTTTTTAAAAATGTAAATGCAAACATCAATATTTTTCATTATAACTTTCGCGTATATTTATATCAAATCCATTAAGACTACACTTAAAATTCTGAATTTGCATACCTATAACTGTCATTCATTTTAAAGTACTTCAAAAAGCATGTCAAATCAATTCAAATCACTTGCATTTATCTTTACGAAACTTAAACTCTAAAATCTAATCATAATTTCACCTAATATTTTCTTGCTTCAAACTCATTTTTTGCTTACTTCTTTCAACAACTCTAAATAACAACTCCATTGTCCTCCTAAACATAAATGCAAACAACATTATTTATAAAACAACCTTCGCAATTATTAAATCCTTTAATTTACATCTAAATTCTATGGATTCCGTCTGAATCGCATATCTATAATTATCTCTCACTTTAAATCATTCAAATATTCATATCAAATCATTTGCATCTGTCTTTACAAAAATTAAAATCTCTCATAATCTAAAATTCAAATCCAATCACCTTCTCACCTTTTAGTTTCTCGTTAAAACCTATACTTAAACTACTTCACTCAACAACTCTAAATACTTAACGTAAATAAGATTTTTTTTTGTCCTTTTTAAAAAAAAAAAAAAATAAAAAAAACAATAAAATTGCAAACAGCATTATTTATATTACTACTCTCAAAAAAATCATTTGAATCGACTCCTTTATGCCACATCTAAAAATCTATGGATTCCGTCTGAATTTGCATACCTTAATTGTCATTCATTTTTAAAATCATTCAAAAAGCATGTCAAATCACTTCAAATCACTTGCATTTATCTTTACGAAACTTAAATTCTAAAATCTAATCATAATTTCACCTAATATTTTCTTGCTTCAAACTCATATTGTGCTAACCTCTTTCAACATCTATCAACATCCTCAAATAACTTAACACTAGTACGATACTTTTGTCTTTTTTAAAAAAATGTAAATGCAAACATCAATATTTTCATTATAACTTTCGCGTATATTTATATCAAATCCATTAAGACTACACTTAAAATTCTATGGATTCCGTCTGAATCGCATACCTATACCTAACAATCATTTTAAAAACCATTCAAAAAGCATGTCAAATCAACTCAAACCACTTGCATTTATCTTAACAAAACTTAAATTCTAAAATCTAATCATAATTTCACCTAATATTTTCTTGCTTTAAACTCATATTTTGCTTACCTCTTTCAACATCTATCAACATCTTCAAATAACTTAACACTAGTACGATACTTTTGTCTTTTTTAAAAAAATGTAAATGCAAACATCAATATTTTTCATTATAACTTTCGCGTATATTTATATCAAATCCATTAAGACTACACTTAAAATTCTATGGATTCCGTCTGAATCGCATAAACATAACTAACAATCATTTTAAAATCACCCAAAAATCAAGTAAAAACAATACGAATAATTTGCATTCACTCTTAACAAATTCATAACTACTTTACCTTAACACGTCATCAAGCACATCTATACTCTCCTATCATAAAAGAAACATTGTCCTCTGCATATTATCAAACCAAAAATCAAAATCAAAAAACCTGTTCCTACCTATATTTAAGCATACAAAAAATGTTCACAAAAAAAAAAAAATGTTCACAATACTCATAAGAAAAACACCTATCAAGAAGAAATCTATAATACTATAGAAAATGCAATCTATCTAGCAGGTTATACAAAGTAAAACCAAAAACTCTTATCAAAACTATTTGCAAAGTACAAAGTGCTTTTTCAAATACTTAAAGGCTTAAGGCCATAACTAGGATTCGATGATACACAAATTCATCTACCTACTTAACAAACTTTTTGCGAGCAGAAAGGTAGCAATACGCCTGTATAGATTATTAAAGAGGGAACGGGCATATCTGCTATAGTCAAAACATATTAATGAGTAACTCTCTTTTTCTTTAGCATTTTTAGACATTAATATACAAAACAAAAATCTACTATACATCTCTCTTTAAATAAACTCCAATCAAAACTGCTGGCTTAATGGCATAAAAACATTGCTGACGCCGCACACTAGATCAGTTACAATTTATTCACGACCAAATAATGCTAAATAAAATTAATTAAAATAATTATATACTTAATGCTAGCCACCTTAAGGATAATACTTATATTTAAAAACAAGATTGTCATATACCATAGTGAATAAGCAACAAGCATGTAACGAATCATTAAATAAATCTGTGTCTGCATTGTGCTAGCCCATGTCTTTTTGAATGGTGGAAGCACATATACACTTCCTCCACTTCATCAAACATACCAGCACACATAGCAGTTCACTATACGCACAGAAAAATGGAGGAATTCCCTTTCGTCAAACAACTTTGGTACCCTGAAGTAATCATTATGAGGTGCAGCTCTGACGATGATAACGATGATGTTGACATGGACAGCCCCAAAAGGTCTCATAATAGACCGAGGCGGGCGCCTGGCCCTAAATTACTAAAATGAAGTATAGTTCCGATGATGAGATGATGTCGTGGACATTATGGGAAGCCCAAAGAGGTCTCCTCGCAATAGACCTAAGCTGGCGTCCGGCCAAAGTCCCAGAAATTCAGCCAGCGTGCCCAAGGCTGGCTCTCCATCATTAAGCTCTAAGCAACGAGATGAATCAGAAGAAGCGCTATTAAGCCAGATCATAAAGCGAGCAAAGAAATGCAATAAGAGGGGGGCAACTGAGCCACTGGCTAATTGCCCTAAATCCAACGTACCCCTGGCGACCAAGCCAGCTACCTCTGCTGCATCAGCAGCTGCCAATAAGATTGATGCTGAACGCCAGCGAATCATTGATGAGCTCGAGTCGCATCTTACAGACAGTGGCGAATATGAGGAAAGTGCCCTTCGGGTCTAAGTCCTCGTGTTCCATCTCCAAATAACCCTCCACATTCCTCTCTCAAGCCAAGCGCTAACGTGATCGATAGAGAGAAGGGTAGCCAGAAAGTCTCTTTTGAGCGTCTTGAGAAGCCAAAGCCTATTCTCATCCCTCAGGTATCCAATATAATGGAAACATTGGGAAAAATAACTACAATAATTGGTGACAAATTTGTCACCAAGCCTACTGCTAACCAAGGACTGCGCATCCTTTGCAGCGATATTGACTCTTACAGGAAGCTGATCAACCATTTTCAGGAGAATCACATTGAGTCACATACATACCAACTAGAGAGCGAAAGGGGCTTTCGGGCTATTATTCGCCACCTTCATCGAACAACTCCTCTAGACTGGATACGTTCCAAGCTGACTAGCCTTGGGTTTAAGGTCCGTTACCTTAACGTAATGAAAAGGCGCTACTCCAGGGAACCAATGGATCTCTTCGAAGTCGAATTTGAATCGAATGATAAAGTTGCTGAAGTGCTTAAGCTCCGCACTCTAGGTAACCAGCAGATTCTTGTTGAGCGACCTCTGCGTGCTGCTGACGCAGTTCAATGTCACCGGTGCCAGCAATTTGGTCACACAAAAAACTACTGCCGGCGTCCATTTGTTTGCGTTAAATGTGCTGGTCCTCATCAATCTACTGCATGCAAAAAGCTGCCTGAGGAGACTCCAAAGTGCGCAAACTGTCTTGGTCAACATGCAGCCAGTTACCGCGGATGTAAAGCTTTCGCTGAAGCATCTAAATTACGTGAGCCTTCTAGTATTCAGCGGGCCAATCGTATTCTTGGTGAAATTGGTATCCCCCGCATACCAACTCTCGTCAATCAGCCAGTATTACGGCGTGGTCTGCAAATTGCACCACCAGCCAGCCAACAAGCACAGCGAGCTCCAGCTCGTCCTGTATCTCAACAGATATCATCCTTGCAGCGGACATCTCAACGTCAAGTGCAATCTAGCACTGCCCCTACATATGCATCTGTTGCAAGAGGATCAATTCGTCAGCAACGCCAACCGCAACTGCTTCAGCACGTGACTGCTCCCCAGCAATCTCAGAGCAGCTCTCGTCAGTCAAGTAAGGCTCGTGCGCAAACTGCGAACGCATTGCCACAGCCAGCTTTCAACCTCGCTCCCCGTAGCCGTAGCTGTAGCAAGGCACGTATGCAAACTCTGCCCACATCTTTGCAGCCAACTGAAAGTTTGGCTTCCCATAGCCGAAGCCGCAGCAACCGTGTTGCAGTTTTACAACAAGACAGCAACAGCTTAATATGTCGGAAACTTGACAAACTGGTGGATATTTTAATGGAAAATCGACACTGCAATCCAGACGCTTCAGCCTTCTCCAGTTTAGAGAGGAAGTTGGACAGGTTAGTGACAATCGTCCTCAGTTTAGCAGAAATCCTTCAAGTCAATGGAAACAAAAATGCCTAATTTACACCTCCTGTCATCAAAGCTTCAGCAGCATCTCCAGAGAGCAATACTCTTTTAAAAATTGTCTCCTGGAATGCTGCTGGGCTAACTCGCAAATTGAGTGAAGTAATTGCGTTTGTCAACAATAACGCAGTTGATGTTCTACTCATTTCCGAAACACACCTCCTGGACTCAGACAATGTTGTCATCAACGGTTATGATACCTACCCTGCAAACCATCCTTCTGGTAGGAGGCGCGGTGGTGCAGCAGTTTTTATTAAGCACGCTCTACGGCATCTGGCTTTGTCGCCGATATCACTTCCTCAAATTCAATGTGCCTCAGTGGCTCTTGCTCTTCAAGATGGTACATCCATAAATGTATGTTCTGCTTATTTACCGCCGCTCATCAACTGGACTGCTGAGGATTTCAGTGGCTTCCTTCATAGTCAGGGAAACAAATTTATAGTAGCAGGTGACTGGAATGCGAAAAGCAACTGGTGGGGCAACGCTCGCTCGTGCAAGAGAGGTACCAGCCTTCTCCAATGCCTGCAATCTAGCAATTACGACATCCTGGCAACTGGCTCACCTACTCACTATCCATTCAATTCGCGGCAATCCCCGTCAGCTATAGACTTTGCTATTTACGGTGGAATAAGGCACTCACGTCTTCAAATTCAGGAGCTCCACTGCTTAGGATCTGACCACCTTCCTCTAAAAATCTCAATTTTGGGTGCGGAACCTGTTAGGCATTTCAAGCATCAACTTCTTCCGTTTACCTCCAGTATCAAGCAATTTCAAAAAAGCCTTGATGATTGCGTCCTCAACGAAACTGAGATAAGATCAGGGCTGATATTGACGACTGCGTTAGCATCTTAGAACGCAACATCAATATCGCTGCAGCTTACGCTGCTAGGCCACCATATCCTCCGAGGCATTCTCTGCAAGCACGAAGGGAACCTACAAGCTGGCTTGTCAGGCAAATGATTGAAGCAAAGCGATTGCTTAAAAAGCAGCTAACCAAAGCTCGTCACCCCCTTATCAAAGTCATTGTTAATCACTTAACCAACCGCATCTCAAAGGAGTTAAGGAAGGATAAGAACAAGAGAACAGACCTGATGCTGAATAAGTTAGATCCGGACAACAGGTACAACATGCAGCATCTTTGGCGAATCACCAACAAAATGAAGCGGCAACCACCTCCTAACCTTGCGGTAAGAAAACATTTGATGTGAGCGACGGAGCCTCTAATAGCGCTGACCCCTGGTGCAAAAACTACTGAGGATAAAGCGGAGGCTTTCGGACAGCATCTTGAATCTAGGTTCTCACCATTTGAAACCATATCTGAAAATGACAGGTTATTGATTGAAAACGAGCTACAAAAGCCCCCAGCACAAGCAGAATCTGCTATAATTGGTATCACGCCGGATGAGGTGAAAGCTGAAATTCATAAGCTGAAGCTAAGTAAGTCTCCAGGCATTGACTACATAGATAACAGAACGATCAAGGCGCTTCCTCCCTCTGCGGTAGTGTACATAACTAATATCTTTAATGGTATGTTAAGATTTGGTTACTACCCGACAGGTGGAAACTTGCAGTTGTCAAAATGATTCCCAAGCCTGGTAAACCTGCTGACCAATTGGCTTCCTATCGACCAATCAGCCTCCTTTCTGGGATTTCCAAATCTTTGAGTCTTTAATCCTCAAAAGGCTGTTCGAGATCCCAGCTTTTGCAAGTAGACTCCCTAGCCATCAATTCGGCTTCCGCAAGGAACATGGCTGTGACCAGCAGCTAGGAAGAGTCACGCAATATATTCTAAATGCTTTTGAGCGCAATCAATACTGTCCGGCTGTATACCTGGACATTCAGGAGGCCTTTGACCGGGTATGGCACAGCGGTCTGCTCTTCAAGCTCAAAGGATTGCTTCCAGGTCCCATGTACAGAGTCCTGTGTAGCTACCTCTCGCAGAGGACGTTCGTGGTTGAGTGCAGAGGAGGTGTGCGCTCTGCTATTAAGCAAATAGCTGCTGGGGTTCCACAAGGCAGTGTCCTGGGACCTATTTATATAATATATACTCGGCGGACATGCCCTTGCCTCTGGGCGATATGCTGCTGGCGACGTATGCTGATGATACAGTTATAATGGCAAAACACACCCGTCAAGAAAATGCAATTAGTGACATTAACAGCTATCTAGCAACCTTTACCAAATGGGCGAACAAATGGTGCATTCGAGTGAATATCTCAAAAACGGCGCATGTTCTGTATTCACTGCGAACAGCCAACCCAATGTCTTGCCCACAATGGCAGGAAACACGCTTGCAACCAAACCTGCGCACACTTACCTTGGTGTCCGGCTTGATGCGAAGATCAATCTTAACCTGCAAGTTACAGCAACTGTATCTAAGGTTCGTGCGAGGATGAAGAAGCTTAGCTGGTTGTTATGCGGCAACTCTAAGCTCCCCCTTAAAACAAAGGTTATTATCTATAAAATGCTTGTAGCACCAATCTGGCAGTACTCCATTCCGGTATGGGGGGCACTCACAAGTCAGTCGCGCTTTGATGAACTACAAGTTGTTCAAAACAAGGCTCTCAGGCTAATTGCCAATGCACCATGGTACATTAGAAATGCCACCTTGCATACTGACCTAAAAGTTAAGATGGTAGAAGACTACTACAATGAAGCTTGTAGCAGGTACATTCAAAGGCTACTTTCCCATGAAACCCTGAAGCTCGGAGAATTGCTACTCATGCGTACCTACCAAATAGGCTAACCCGTCAAAGATACCTTAGCATGATAGACAGATTTGTACCACATCACGTGAGACTCTCCACTCCTGAGCCACTCCCTGAATGGTTGCAGCTGCGCGAGGAGCGTCGACAGGAGCGACTTGAAGCAGCCAGGCGTCGCGCTGACCATGCTAGGCGTGAGCAAGAGCGTATCGCAGAAATTCGTGAGCGGAGGCGTCGTGAGGGGCAAGCTGAGACCAACCTCCATGCTCAAAATACTCATAACATCGAAGTTGATAGAGTCGTACCACATATAAACAGTCCTCGTACGCATGAGCGGCAGCAGCGACTCAGACAAGAGCTTCTGTACATCCTTGATCAACGTGAGCGCTCTTTAATGTCAATGCGAGAAACTGCAAACCTGCGTGATTCTCCAATCCTACAGACTATACCTGATCACCATCAAATGGTCCGGAGTGACAATGGTGCTAGCCTGGTGTCTGGCATTTTAGCCATAATACGCCCACCTACTCCACCCACTTCCGTTAACGCTCTCCTGGATCCATCTCGAGAATCCCTCTTCAATGCTAACCAAGCAAGCGTAACTCTGCACAACCCGGTATCCTGTGTGATGGAGATAGCTCCTGTAGCTTTAGCTGACTTTTGCCCTGATGATCACGCGCCAATCCTTACATATCCTGAGCTACAGCAAAGTACTGAACCTGTTCAGAGGGTTCCCCATGAAAACAGCCTAGTGGCAGGGATAATGGCCATAATAAACACACCTGTGAACAATCCAGAGAATTCTGGACTGTCAGATATGGCTATAGGTGTCCTCTCTAAGTCAGCGGCTCCACATACCTTTGATGGGAGCAAGCACTCAGGCAGCAGCGGTCCATAAGCCCAGCAAACTATACTATGTCACTGCGATTATTAATGTAATCATCGCCATTCTGAGCCTCAGCATTCAAGTTGAATGCGGTGTCAACACATTCAAAAAAAAAATGTTCTTAAATATTATATTGAATAAAACTTTTCATGTACACTTTCACAATCTCAGTAGGCTGATATACAAATTCGGTCCTGTGCTTGTGAAAACACACATGAATCATTACTTGTATCAACTTTGATACGAGAACAACTAAAACCCTCAATACTCGTTTCACTCAGCATTTCTTTTCCACAATTAAAAAAAAATTGTAAATTTAAATAAAATCTCTCATGCTACACATATAGTACTTCACATTCACCAATTTCTTGCATATAAAAACTTAAAAAAAAAAAATATATACAATTTCTTCTTTTTATCTTTCTTGTTGCCCACACAAATCTCTTTTGTATAAATTGCCATAGTCAGTGAACTTTTCACTTCTCATTTACTACTTGCCCATACCCACCATCTACCTGCATATAGCCTGCCACCACCCTTTGCATCCCTCTGCCCTTTCACAATTATCAAATTTTTCTGTTTTTTCGCTCTTTAAACATTTTTGAATTTTGCAAACTTATACCCATCTCAGCCCACTATTTTCGTCTCAAACTCTCTAAATGCCGTCGGCAAAACTGCAAAAAAAATCAAAACAGAAAAAACAAAAAAAAAAATAAATAAAAAAATCTAATCTTTAAACATTATTGAGTTTTGCAAACCTACACCTTCTCAGCCCAATCTTGCGTCCCCTTTAGCCCTTATCTTAAATTGACCTACATGTGCCTATATTTATCCATCTCTCAGCTACCCCTTCTCTCACTAACACGCAAGCAGTGCAATCAATATTTGCAACATGCAAGGCGTCATACCACAATAGTACCGAACAAAATAAACATGTTCCTTATCAAGCAAAAACTTCTCCTTTTGTTATTTTTGTTTTTCTCAACTTCAACTCACTCTAATCCTCTCTCCCACAACAGACACATTATCACAAAGAAAAATGTCCATATATTATGAACAAAGTCCAACACCATCACCACAATCGCCAACCTCATCAGTGGTGTCCTCTCTGCCGCCTGACAATATGGAATCATATGTAGTTCAACATATGGATTGCACAAGCGAAAGAGAGGGAATTATCGGCGCACGCACCAACAAAGATGGTAGCGCCGATGTGGACACCACCGGCACCAGCAGCCGCAGCATCAATCCATATGCCACGCAATCACTACAATCAGCTCTTGAGGCAGCAACTGATTCAACAACATCAAACCCATCATGCCTGCAAACTATTGATGCACCTCTGCTTTCATCACAGCGGCCGCTAGAGACTGCTGAATCCACTAATACTACAGTGGAAGATGTGGTTTTTATTGACAGCAGCAGTGATGAGGACAAAGTCAGCTCCATTAGCCGCATCAACAAAAGCAAGAAAAACACCGAAAACGGAAAAAAACGCATCCGCCATCAAAACCTGTCCTGGCGCTCCCAAACCTGTCTCTCCTGGAAGCTCTGCTGCCACTTTTGGTAAAAGAGTCACCAGTAGCCACAGAGCTGTCAGTGGCAAAATGCCCGACAATAAGCTACGAAAAAATGTGACCCGCAATAAGCGAAGCGCACAACTCAAATCAAAACGGCCCGAACAAAAACAGCCGCAAAACCATCAACAAAAACAACAACAACAACACCAGCAACAAGCAGTTGCTAACAAACAAGCTGATGCACAATCTGTGGATGGCAAAACATTCAAGCCACCACAGATTTGTATTCACCTTAATCAAAACGGCGAAATGCCCTCTCAATTGAATCTTGAAAGCTTAAGCATTGACTTCTTGATTGCCATGCTTAAAGATAACACACCTCCGGTCAATGACTTCACCATAAAACTGAGTGGACCCGGCGTAGCTAGGATCCACGCCAGAACATCAAGTGCATACCGCATAATCATCCACATCCTACAGGACACTAAAATCCAATACAACACGTACCAGATGCGTGAGGATCGTCCACTAAGGGTGGTATTCTGTGGAATACATTCCTCAACCAACACCTCCAACATCAAAAGAGAGCTACAAAATATGGGCTATACTGTAAAATCGGTATACAACCCGATCTTCAACAAGCCACGTGGCGCTGGTACGTATCGTCCAAATCTATTCCACGTCGAACTGGCTCAAACTGGGCCTGAGAACGCGACGAACACCATCTTCAAAATAAAAACATTATGCCATTTTGTTGTCAAAGTTGAATGGCCAAAACGCAACCAAAGCATAATACCACAATGTCATCGCTGCCAAAGGCATAATCACACTGCCAAATACTGCCAACATGTGCCTCGCTGCGCAAAGTGTGGCAGCGAACATGCAACAGCCACATGCACCAAATCCGCCAATACTGCAGCGAAGTGCGCAAACTGCAAGGAGCCACATACGGCCAACTACAAGGGATGCTCTTTCCGCACCAGGCTAGTGGCTGCAAAGACGCCCGGCGCTAGGGGTCCAAAACGCGGCACAGCCATGAAAAATGCCGGTTCAGTTTCCAACTCTGATCCCAACATCATTACCAATCCAAAACATAATCACAATAACTCAAAACGTAGCAAAGCCCTACCACCTAGTCGGAAAATCCGTCAAAAATATGCTAAAGAAAATAAGCTTCCAAATCAAACAAATCGGAAAATCAACCCAGACGATATTCCCTCCACGTCAGCACAAGCGGCTGCACTAAGGGAAAATTCAAGATCAAAAATCCCCCAAGTCTTAAACAATCCAGCAATTGAACGCACCGACTGTCAGCCTCCAGCTAAAAAGGCCAAAATCTATAAACCAAGAACAGCCGATTCGGACTCTGACTCGGACATTTTCTTATAATTTTAGTTTGATAACAAACTCAACCGTATAACCGTTAATATACAAAACAAAAACAAAAAAAAAAAAAAAAAAAAAAACATAATCATTTTCAATACTTTGTTCAATAATTTAAAATAAATTAATTTACAAACAAATTAACCGGTCATACGAGCTACAAGCTTAAATAAAAATAATAATAATAAAACATAATATTATAATAAAATAAATTTCAT
Organism: Scaptomyza flava; assembly: GCA_030179655.1. NCBI lineage: Eukaryota > Metazoa > Arthropoda > Insecta > Diptera > Drosophilidae > Scaptomyza > Scaptomyza flava. Next base: position 124,330 of record JARNME010000338.1, on the reverse strand, counting down.
TTTATTTTTATTTTTATCTTCTGATCTCGCATTACTTCCTAACTTTCTCTCCGTTTAGCAATTAGGATACACATTTTAGAGACGAACTCCAACGAAGATACCCAATAAACAACATTCGCAGTACAACATCACAAGCGGAACCATGGCAGCGTTCCCCACAAACGCTACTAACACAAACTCTTGCTCTCTCTCACTCTCATTCTAGTGTACACTCTGGGTGATGACCAACCAAGATGACTGAAACGACGAAACAAATGCAAACATACTTTTTGAGAAGTCGACTTGACTCCGATGTCACAAGCCACAAATGCACCAAATAAAAAAAAAAAAAAAACCAAGTTCCCAATGAAATTTACACAAACCCTATGCACTTTTCCAAAAATCATACTTATCCTATTTGTATTGTATTTATTTCAGTTGCGATGACAATTTTTGACCCATACAAGGCATGCCGTTTGATCCTTATCATTACGCTTACCACTTTGAGAGGCAGCATTTTCTGGTTTGGCGGTAGCAGCATCCATAGGAATAGTTGCCGCCTTCATCTCCTTCATCATCTTCATCATCGCATTTAATCCCTGCGTAATGGACTTGATCTCACTTCCTACGTCGCACCATCTCCGCAGCAGCATCATCATCGCATTTAATCCTTGCATCGTCGCATCGTCTCTGCAAGTGCTCACACGTCTACAATCCAAATGGCGTTCTGTACATACGCCGTTCAAACTCATCGGCCACAACTAGGCTTGACCATGCCGATTCCATCCGATCTACACACGCACACGCATCAGTCATCATTGTCAACTTCATCGTTTTAAATAGTAGCACGTTTCAACCTGTAGCAGTTCTCATCATCACTCATTCAGCTGGCAGTCAACAGTGAGCCTACACCTGGTCATCGAGCGGCAGACACCTCTCCTGTTGACCCACATCTCAGCAAGCGGCAGAACTTATCCTCGGCGGCCAAAAAATCATCACCTGCAGCTTTCAGCCGATGGCGACCCCACACAAAACAAATAATTAAGATAGATATTAAAGTTAAAATTAAAAAAAAATTTTGTCATAGTCATAAGTCGTATTATTGCTCTCATAGCTATTATAAGTAATAATTTCTAAGATTTTTCTCAGCTAATGCTTCTCCATCTATTTTATTTATCTATTTATTTCCTTTAAAATCCATACCACACTTCTTTCTCTCGATCAAACCTAAAAATAACATTTCACAACTTCCATTATCATAAATACTCTTGCACTCTAAAAACTTGTCGTTAAATTCATCTATTATATATCATATTTTTATTTCTCTCAATTCCCTTAACGTAAATACTCCTAAAGAATTTTACAATTTTCATAAACTCTTATTTTTGGCCACCATAACGTAAATTCAAAATAAAACATCAAATTTAATTAATCTGTTTAACTTACTTTCTCTAATCCTGTACACCTCACTCATCTTACTATCAACTCATCATTCCTAACAAACTACATTCACCCTCTCACACAAAAACTTAATTCTCATTCAACGCAATACATCTCAGTTTCACAATCTCAACTATCGTAAATACTCTTAAATTTTTTTACACTTTTCATAAACTCAAATTTGCCGCCTTAAACGTAAACACTCCTAAAGAAATTCACAATTTTCATAAACTCTTATTTTTTTTTTTGGCCACCATAACGTAAATCCAAAGTAAAACATCAAATTTTAGTTAATCTGCTTAACTTACTTTCTCTAATCCTATACACCTCACTCATCTTACTATCAACTCATAATCCATAACAAACTTCCTTCACCCTCTTACGCAAAAACTAAATTCTCAAACAAACTATCTTAACGCAATACATCTCCGTATCACAATCTCCATTATCGTAAATACTCTTAAAAAATTTTACACTTTTCATAAACTCAAAATTTGCCGCCTTAAACGTAAACACTCCTAAAGAAATTCACAATTTTCATAAACTCTTATTTTTTGACCACCATAATCGTAAATTCAAAGAAAATACCAAATTTTAATTTTAATTAATCTGCTTAACGAACTAAATCAACTCATAATTCATAACAAATTACTTTCACTCTCTCTCTCTCTCAAAGCAAAACTAAAAAACTATCTCACAAAATATTCCAACACTTTAATCTATTTACTATCTCTCACTATAAAATCATTTTTTTTTTTGACTATTATTATATAATTAATCAAGAGTCTTACACAACTTCAAAACGAAATAAGAGGAATTGTCTCTTATTTCCATTTATAAAAAAAAAAAAAAAAAACTCAAATCTAATCAAATCCAAAACCAAATCATGTTCCACCTATTTTTAAGAATTTCCTAAATGCAAATTGTCATAACACTATTCTTAAGATACAAAAACTCCTATCACAAACAAATCTATCTAGATGATAAGATATTATCAATTCAATCAAACCGAACAATCCAAACCACACAATCAAAACTATTTGCAAAATGTACATAACTATACGCTTATGCAAATACTCTGGCTTAAAGTCATAACTATTCGATTCAAATCGACTACCTAACTCACTTTTTGCTTAAAACCCAAAGAGGTAGCAATATGCCCGTCTAAAATTTATTTAAAGAGAGAACGGCATATCTGCTATAGCCAGTTTAACGTACACACTAGAAGCTCTTTTTAGCATTTGAGACACTATGTTTGTATTAAAGATCAAAAACAAAATCAAAAACTAACTCACGGTAATCTCTCTTTAAACCACCAACTCCTACCAAAACTGCTGGCTTAATGGCATTTAATTATTGCTGATGCCGCACTAGAAAATCAGTTACTAACATGTTTCACCAACATATAATGCTAAGAACTTAAAAATTATATACATATTTACATAAAACCTAGCCACTTAAGTGTAAATTAAAACTATACAATATATATATCTACAAAATAATCTAATGTTAGTGAATCATGTACAAACAAAAGTAACGAGTCATTAATAAAATCTGTGTCTGCAAAGCATCTATGCCTCTACATAGGCGCGTGCCCTAGTGTGTGCACGCGTCCGGTATACATACATATAGCAGTTCACTATACGCACAGAAAAAAAAAAAGATCAAATAACAAATAGAGTAGATACGCCCTTTTTAGTTTTCGATAACTGCCTTATACCTAGCAATTTGGTTGGCATCAAACATGCCTTTAAAAACTCATAAGTTCTCAACATAATTAAAATTGCTTATATTAATATTGTTGCCAATTAAAATACAAGCCTAACGAGACCAAAATCATTCAAATCCAATAATTACTTCTTGTGATATCACTTGTTCAGTTAAGCAAAACTTTCACAAAAATTTTATCGCAGCAGCCTCATATGTACTAAGTACTAAAATATCAATTTCTCGACTTTGTCGTCCAAGAGAGATCATCTCAGCTAATTAAAACAAATCATTCAAGCCCAAGTATGTCCAGATCCGATAAGTATTATAGATTTTTCACCACTTGGCGTACTTACAAAATGCAATTAATTCGCACAAAATAGTGCAAATAGACATCATACAGATAATTTCTAAAATAAAGTTTTCTTGCCAATAGTATGTATGAAGCAAACATAGTACTCGACCATAGCTTCATAAAAAGTCCAAGATCTCCCAGATCGGTCTGGAAATAGCCAAGTTTTGACATAATAGCAATATAACACACAGCATAGTGTAAATCGATAACATACAGCAATAATCCAAAATAAATTTCTCTCGTCATTGGTATATATAGAACAAACATTGTAATTGACAACACCAATGTAAAAAGCCTATAACTCTTCAGATCGGACAGTTAATAATAATAATAATAAAATTTTACCCCAAACAGTGTGCAATTTCTTCTCATTAGTATTGAATAACCAGGCATAAATATCAAAAAGTCTCTCCGCCCCTGCTTATATCAATATTAAATTGTTATTTGGTACCACCACTCCCAATGTAACAATATACAGAACCCACGATTACATACAATACAAACTGAGAGAACCCCATACAATTTAAGCTATGAAAATAATTGAAATATGTTCGATATATCGAAAACTCAATGACTTGGTTTTTTGCGACCACCAATATTCTTCGCCTCCTAATTACATACATTTTGATCGCTGAACAAGCAAGTCGCACTTTTAAAACATAGTAAATCAACTTATGCAAAATTGACTTATATATACACATATAAGCGGATTACCTGAAAAATCGACGAATTAAACATCGTGTACTGGATTAAATTGATTATTGGATCTACTATTTACTGAATTTGTCTTGCTCAACGTGTCTGACGCCCAAAGGAGTCTCATCCGCCATTTTTCCTACGCTACAAACGATATATATAATCTTCATTGCTGTGTGTGTTGTAGTTGTTGATCGGGGTGAGTTGGCGTTTGCCTAAATAGGAATGTGTATAAATTTTAACATCAACATTTAGCCATTATTTCTGTCCCTAAATAATCAAATAAACAATATGTATTTTATATACATTGTTCTATCATTAACATATACATACGTATGTATGTATATAAATACAAACACATGCAAATACACCATTTTCTAAAAATGACTTAAATATCCGTCTCCCTCACTCGCCTCGAAAAAAGTATAGTTAGCTCTCTGTCTGATTCGTTTAGTCTGCTATTGTTACCAAAAAACGCAAACTGCCTTCCATTATATATACTTACACATGTCCACGCATACAAATATATACGATAAATAATTAATTCAGTGATTTTAGCATCAAATACGGCTCGTTACACGGCCAAATTTATCGAAAAATAGAAATATTGATTCTACAGCTTTGACATGTATGAAAGACTTTTAGTACTCAATATAACTAGCCAGAAAAGCATAATATCATCCAGATCAAATAACAAATAGAGTAGATACGCCCTTTTTAGTTTTCGATAACTGCCTTATACCTAGCAATTTGGTTGGCATCAAACATGCCTTTAAAAACTCATAAGTTCTCAACATAATTAAAATTGCTTATATTAATATTGTTGCCAATTAAATACAAGCCTAACGAGACCGAAATCATTCAAATCCAATAATTACTTCTTGTGATATCACTTGTTCAGTTAAGCAAAACTTTCACAAAAATTTTATCGCAGCAGCCTCATATGTACTAAGTACTAAAATATCAATTTCTCGACTTTGTCGTCCAAGAGAGATCATCTCAGCTAATTAAAACAAATCATTTAAGCCCAAGTATGTCCAGATCCGATAAGTATTATAGATTTTTCACCACTTGGCGTACTTACAAAATGCAATTAATTCGCACAAAATAGTGCAAATAGACATCATACAGATAATTTCTAAAATAAAGTTTTCTTGCCAATAGTATGTATGAAGCAAACATAGTACTCGACCATAGCTTCATAAAAAGTCCAAGATCTCCCAGATCGGTCTGGAAATAGCCAAGTTTTGACATAATAGCAAATATAACACACAGCATAGTGTAAATCGATAACATACAGCAATAATCCAAAATAAATTTCTCTCGTCATTGGTATATATAGAACAAACATTGTAATTGACAACACCAATGTAAAAAGCCTATAACTCTTCAGATCGGACAGTTAATAATAATAATAATAAAATTTTACCCCAAACAGTGTGCAATTTCTTCTCATTAGTATTGAATAACCAGGCATAAATATCAAAAAGTCTCTCCGCCCCTGCTTATATCAATATTAAATTGTTATTTGGTACCACCACTCCCAATGTAACAATATACAGAACCCACGATTACATACAATACAAACTGAGAGAACCCCATACAATTTAAGCTATGAAAATAATTGAAATATGTTCGATATATCGAAAACTCAATGACTTGGTTTTTTGCGACCTCCAATATTCTTCGCCTCCTAATTACATACATTTTGATCGCTGAACAAGCAAGTCGCACTTTTAAAACATAGTAAATCAACTTATGCAAATTGACTTATATATACACATATAAGCGGATTACCTGAAAAATCGACGAATTAAACATCGTGTACTGGATTAAATTGATTATTGGATCTACTATTTACTGAATTTGTCTTGCTCAACGTGTCTGACGCCCAAAGGAGTCTCATCCGCCATTTTTCCTACGCTACAAACGATATATATAATCTTCATTGCTGTGTGTGTTGTAGTTGTTGATCGGGGTGAGTTGGCGTTTGCCTAAATAGGAATGTGTATAAATTTTAACATCAACAATTAGCCATTATTTCTGTCCCTAAATAATCAAATAAACAATATGTATTTTATATACATTGTTCTATCATTAACATATACATACGTATGTATGTATATAAATACAAACACATGCAAATACACCATTTTCTAAAAATGACTTAAATATCCGTCTCCCTCACTCGCCTCGAAAAAAGTATAGTTAGCTCTCTGTCTGATTCGTTTAGTCTGCTATTGTTACCAAAAAACGCAAACTGCCTTCCATTATATATACTTACACATGTCCACGCATACAAATATATACGATAAATAATTAATTCAGTGATTTTAGCATCAAATACGGCTCGTTACACGGCCAAATTTATCGAAAAATAGAAATATTGATTCTACAGCTTTGACATGTATGAAAGACTTTTAGTACTCAATATAACTAGCCAGAAAAGCATAATATCATCCAGATCAAATAACAAATAGAGTAGATACGCCCTTTTTAGTTTTCGATAACTGCCTTATACCTAGCAATTTGGTTGGCATCAAACATGCCTTTAAAAGCTCATAAGTTCTCAACATAATTAAAATTGCTTATATTAATATTGTTGCCAATTAAAATACAAGCCTAACGAGACCGAAATCATTCAAATCCAATAATTACTTCTTGTGATATCACTTGTTCAGTTAAGCAAAACTTTCACAAAAATTTTATCGCAGCAGCCTCATATGTACTAAGTACTAAAATATCAATTTCTCGACTTTGTCGTCCAGAGAGATCATCTCAGCTAATTAAAACAAATCATTTAAGCCCAAGTATGTCCAGATCCGATAAGTATTATAGATTTTTCACCACTTGGCGTACTTACAAAATGCAATTAATTCGCACAAAATAGTGCAAATAGACATCATACAGATAATTTCTAAAATAAAGTTTTCTTGCCAATAGTATGTATGAAGCAAACATAGTACTCGACCATAGCTTCATAAAAAGTCCAAGATCTCCCAGATCGGTCTGGAAATAGCCAAGTTTTGACATAATAGCAAATATAACACACAACATAGTGTAAATCGATAACATACAGCAATAATCCAAAATAAATTTCTCTCGTCATTGGTATATATAGAACAAACATTGTAATTGACAACACCAATGTAAAAAGCCTATAACTTTCAGATCGGACAGTTAATAATAATAATAATAAAATTTTACCCCAAACAGTGTGCAATTTCTTCTCATTAGTATTGAATAACCAGGCATAAATATCAAAAAGTCTCTCCGCCCCTGCTTATATCAATATTAAATTGTTATTTGGTACCACCACTCCCAATGTAACAATATACAGAACCCACGATTACATACAATACAAACTGAGAGAACCCCATACAATTTAAGCTATGAAAATAATTGAAATATGTTCGATATATCGAAAACTCAATGACTTGGTTTTTTGCGACCACCAATATTCTTCGCCTCCTAATTACATACATTTTGATCGCTGAACAAGCAAGTCGCACTTTTAAAACATAGTAAATCAACTTATGCAAAATTGACTTATATATACACATATAAGCGGATTACCTGAAAAATCGACGAATTAAACATCGTGTACTGGATTAAATTGATTATTGGATCTACTATTTACTGAATTTGTCTTGCTCAACGTGTCTGACGCCCAAAGGAGTCTCATCCGCCATTTTTCCTACGCTACAAACGATATATATAATCTTCATTGCTGTGTGTGTTGTAGTTGTTGATCGGGGTGAGTTGGCGTTTGCCTAAATAGGAATGTGTATAAATTTTAACATCAACATTTAGCCATTATTTCTGTCCCTAAATAATCAAATAAACAATATGTATTTTATATACATTGTTCTATCATTAACATATACATACGTATGTATGTATATAAATACAAACACATGCAAATACACCATTTTCTAAAAATGACTTAAATATCCGTCTCCCTCACTCGCCTCGAAAAAAGTATAGTTAGCTCTCTGTCTGATTCGTTTAGTCTGCTATTGTTACCAAAAACGCAAACTGCCTTCCATTATATATACTTACACATGTCCACGCATACAATATATACGATAAATAATTAATTCAGTGATTTTAGCATCAAATACGGCTCGTTACACGGCCAAATTTATCGAAAAATAGAAATATTGATTCTACAGCTTTGACATGTATGAAAGACTTTTAGTACTCAATATAACTAGCCAGAAAAGCATAATATCATCCAGATCAAATAACAAATAGAGTAGATACGCCCTTTTTAGTTTTCGATAACTGCCTTATACCTAGCAATTTGGTTGGCATCAAACATGCCTTTAAAAACTCATAAGTTCTCAACATAATTAAAATTGCTTATATTAATATTGTTGCCAATTAAAATACAAGCCTAACGAGACCGAAATCATTCAAATCCAATAATTACTTCTTGTGATATCACTTGTTCAGTTAAGCAAAACTTTCACAAAAATTTTATCGCAGCAGCCTCATATGTACTAAGTACTAAATATCAATTTCTCGACTTTGTCGTCCAAGAGAGATCATCTCAGCTAATTAAAACAAATCATTTAAGCCCAAGTATGTCCAGATCCGATAAGTATTATAGATTTTTCACCACTTGGCGTACTTACAAAATGCAATTAATTCGCACAAAATAGTGCAAATAGACATCATACAGATAATTTCTAAAATAAAGTTTTCTTGCCAATAGTATGTATGAAGCAAACATAGTACTCGACCATAGCTTCATAAAAAGTCCAAGATCTCCCAGATCGGTCTGGAAATAGCCAAGTTTTGACATAATAGCAAATATAACACACAGCATAGTGTAAATCGATAACATACAGCAATAATCCAAAATAAATTTCTCTCGTCATTGGTATATATAGAACAAACATTGTAATTGACAACACCAATGTAAAAAGCCTATAACTTTCAGATCGGACAGTTAATAATATAATAATAAATTTTACCCCAAACAGTGTGCAATTTCTTCTCATTAGTATTGAATAACCAGGCATAAATATCAAAAAGTCTCTCCGCCCCTGCTTATATCAATTTTAAATTGTTATTTGGTACCACCACTCCCAATGTAACAATATACAGAACCCACGATTACATACAATACAAACTGAGAGAACCCAACACAATTTAGGCTACGAAAATAATCGAAATACGTTCGATACATCGAAAACTCAATGACCTGGCTAAATGCAATCACCAATATTCTTCGACTCCTAATTACATACATATTTGATCAAAACACCCAAATATATATAAAAATAAGCAAATTATAAGAAAAATCGACGTTTATAAACATTTTGTACTGGATTGACCTGTTGAGTTACTGAATGGAATGACGCGTAAAGGAGCCCTAAATCTGAACAAATTAAAATACAAATGCAAATGAACAGCAAATATCAAACATTTATCAACTAAAAAACAAAATTACTGTATACAGACATAAACATAAAATTGATCAAATAATACTGGACTATAATCTAACTATATTGAACACTGTCTATAAGAAATAAACAAAACAAACCCAATACTGTTCACCAACAAGTCCCCTAACTATAAAACAATACGCGAACACAAACCCTGGCCTCTGAATTAAAACTCTACTCAGTATAAGCATCCTGGCTCATGTTCACTGGATATTGATACCATATACAATAACCAAACTAAACTATTACCAATAGTATAAACCAAATTTACAAACCAATTACCCATATTACCTATTACAAAGATTACCAATTTATTCCACTTACCACAATATACCACTCACCAATATAATCTCAATCAATTTACAGTGTTCTGAACCATTACTATGCATCATAATCAAAACATGGAGTCACCATCCACTAGCAATCCATCCCAAGCTGATTGCAAATCATCAAAGGCATCAAACTGCACCCACGAAAAAAAAAAACAAGAAGCTCAGGAAGCAGCACTCTTAATGGCTCAGCAACTAGTCTCCAGTGCTTGTGCACTAACAAATATCCTCATGGATTCTAAGCAAAACATAACCAATATTTCTACTACCAAAATGGACAATCTGCACTCTTCAAACAACCAGTTGCCAAAAAATGATGACACCTCTTCTGATGCACCTACTAATGAAACCTTGAATTTGAACATGGATAATAAGCCAACTGAAATGACAAAGCCCGAGAACACCAGCACATTGCGCGTTATAATCCCCAATACAAATGATGCCAATAAAATAATAGAAAAAGCCATCCAGATCACTGGTCCTAACTCCTTCTCTACAAGCATTACTACCAATAACGGCCTATGTTTACAATGCCATGATAATAAAACGCTAACCAAGCTAGTTCTACTGTTAGACGACCTTCATATTGACTTTCATACCCAACGAAAATCTGACACCAGTTTTAAAATAGAAATTAAAGGCCTGCATTATACAGTACCTAAAAAATGGATCTCCAAAGAACTAGAAAAGCTGGGGCATAAACCAATAACCATCTCCAACATAATAGGCAACCAATCGAATCAGCCAACCTCCACTTTCAGAGTAGAACTTGTCCCAAATACTAATAACGAAGATATTTTCCGAATCACCTCACTAGGAACATACAGAATCAAGATAGTTAGTTCAGAGGCAAATCAAAAAATTTACCAATGCCGAAAATGCCAAAAGTTCGATCACCTTTATCATAACTGTCCGAGTCCCCATGATATCTGCTTCAAATGTGCTCGTTCTCACAACTCCTACACTTGTACTAAACCTAGATCTGTACCAGGAAAATGCATAAACTGCAATGGTAACCATGTTGCCATCTATAAGGGATGCCCTGTATATAAACAGGCGGTCCTTTCTCAAAACAAAGAAGAAGAAAAAAAAAAAAGACTATGCAAATCAATCAATGATCGCCTTGAACAAACTGCCTCCTTGATTCTTTATGGAAATACAAAATATAATGAGCCATAACTTATAGTTTAAACGCAAGACTCCTAAACTAGCCCTCATTAACTCCAAGTTTACCAAATATTAGCCAACACAACAATAATACAAATCAATCTTTATCCCATCCTTATTCTTTAAATTTTGAATTTTTAGTCATGAACAAATAAACAAAACGTTATGAAACTCTACAACAACGCTTTGGCCCCAATTAACTAATTTACTTTTGTTAACTATAAAAATGTTTGATTTCATTTACGCCCATTATCCACATATCATTAAGAATAAGAATAAGAAAAAAGAGCTTAAGAATAACTCGATACCTATAATTTTTTTCACTATCGTCATTGAATAAAAACCCAAGAAGAGGGAATATTGTTAAGTTACTTTAATAATCACTACAAAATAAAAATAAATACTATTTTCAAACACAGAATCTAACCATTCTATTTAATCTTCTATAAAGCAAAAATTTGAAATTATTATTGTCATTAAAAGCAAGCACCTTAGCAAAACTTTACAGAAAAATTAATTACACAAAACTAAAAACAAAACAAAAAAAAAAAAAAACAAATAAAAAAAAAAAATTATAAATAAATAAAATAAAAATTAACATGCAAACAGATAAATAAATAGCCTCTCAATTACAATATAAAAAAAAAAAAAAATAAATAAAAGAAACAACAAGCCTTAACCAACAATATCCCTCCTACATATATCATTAGGAAACCTCTTTCTAACCTCACCAAACAAATTCCATAACCAACTCTAATAAATACTTTTGTTTCTTAAAAAATTAACTCTTGCAGATTAAATAAAATAATTAATTCAAACACAACACAATAACAATAACAAAACCAACTTCAAGATGGAAGATGAAAACCAACCAGATAATGAAGACAACCAGGAAAACCAACTAAAAATCATAATTTGGAATGCTGCTAGCATCAAAAACAAACTGGAAGACTTGGAGAATTATATCTACCAAAATAAAATAGATATAATAGCGCTCTCAGAAACGCACCTAATTGACTCAGACCTGGATGTAATAAATATCAATGGTTACTTCATCTATGCTGCCAACCACCCCTCATCTCATAGAAGAGGTGGTTCGGCCATAATTATCAACAAGAAAATTGACCATATAGCCCTACCTACAATCTGTACGGATTACATACAATGCACTCCAATTAGTATCATCATACAACACCAGCCTAACATCAATATTATCGCTGTCTACTGTACCCAGACTAGAGGACTCTCTTGTGAAGCATTCCAAACTATCTTTAAACTCTATCTACCACGCTTCCTAATAGCTGGAGATTGGAACGCAAAACACAGCTGGTGGGGCAACATACGAGCCTGTAATCGCGGAACGGAACTCATGAACTGTGTTAGAAACTACAACTATAACATCCTGGCCACTGGATCAGCTACCCACTTCCCATATGACCAACGAAAGCGGCCCTCAGCATTGACTTTGCAATTTACCAAGGAATAAGACACAATCAACTCAAAATATCCACAGCAGCTGAGTTAGGATCAGATCATATTCCTCTTCTTGTCAACCTTTTAGATAAGCCAGCTGTTATATCCCCTAAAAACACACTATTATTAGAAAGTGCTAATGTGCCAAGATTCCGAAATTGGCTCAACCAAAACATACACCTTAACACTGAAATCTCATCAATCCCTGACATAGAAGACGCTGTCGATATCCTAACTAAAAATATTCATCAAGCAATTGCATATGCAGCTAACTATAACATTAATGCTCCCCCCCAAAGTAGATTTAGGAGATACCACACCCCAAGCCAAAGAATAAGAGACCTAATCATTCTAAAAAGAAACTATCGGTTCAACCGCCAAAATCTACCACCCCATGAAGCCAAAAGACAATACAAAAGAATATCAAATCAACTTAACAGAGCTCTTAAAGCTAAAAAAGCTTATCACCTAAATAATACACTCTCAGCAATTAACCAGAAAGATAGATATAGTATGCAAAAACTATGGAAATTTACTAAACTAATAAAAAGATCAACAAAGCCAAATCTTCCAGTCAAAAAACACAGAAATCTCAACCCAACTCACACATCAACTCCCAATGCAAACTCAAACCCTAACTTAGATTCTGACCCTGACTCCGAAATGGAAAATAATAATATAAGCAACCTTAATCAATGGTGCAAAACCAGACAGGAAAAAGCGCAATCGTTTGCTGATCACCTAGAGCTTAGATTTAAACCAAACTACCTAAACACACAATGCGAAAGATTATTAATATCCGAAAGCGTAGCCAATTTTCCAATAGACTCCCCACCACAATTCAAACCAATATCACTCACCGAAATTAAAACCCTAATTAAAAACCTTGACAACAACAAGGCCCCTGGTCAAGATAAAATCGACAACAAAATAATCAAAGTTCTACCTGATTCAGCCCTACTCTATCTAAATATGATTTTCAATAGAGCTATTCAATATGGACATTTTCCACAACAATGGAAAATGGCTATCGTCACTATGATTCCAAACCCGGAAAACCTCCTAATGAGCTTAACTCGTACAGACCCATAAGTTTACTCTCTGGCTTCTCAAAAATACTTGAGAGACTTATTCTCAAAAGAATGTTTGAATGTCCTTCTTTTGTCAAAGCTATCCCAAACCACCAATTCGGCTTTAGATATGAGCACAACACCGAACAACAACTAACAAGAGTTACCCAATTCATTCTTAAATCCTATGAAAAAATCTATACTGTTCAGCAGTCTTCATAGATATACAAGAAGCATTTGACAGAGTCTGGCACCAGGGACTCTTATACAAACTAAAATCAATACTACCAATTACTCTGTATATTCTAATTAAAAATTATCTCTCGAACCGTAATTTCATGGTTGAATGTCAACAAGGAGTCTTATCAACTCCAAAAAACATTCTTGCTGGAGTTCCACAAGGTAGTGTTTTAGGACCAATACTTTACACAATATACACTTCTGACCTTCCAGCACCCAATACCTCCCTCGCCTACAGCAACTCTAGCTCACCCTCACTTATAGCCACATATGCTGATGATACTGTTATAATGTCAGCAAATAGCTCTTCAGAAACAGCTATAGAGCAAGTTGAAACACTCCTTAATGCTCTTACGGACTGGTCCAATAAATGGTGCATTAAAATCAACGCCAGTAAAACCGCCCACGTAATGTACTCACTAAGGGATGAATACTACCAATACTCTCTTCTCACGAGAAAATCTCCAAAACTCATGAATGTTAACACCAATAACAAAGATTCTCATACATATCTAGGAGTAGTTCTTGACAAAAAACTCACATTTTGCAAACACTCTTGTGCCCTAGTCACAAAATTAAAATCCCGTCGCACTCAACTTCAATGGCTAATTAACAAAAATAGCAAACTCCCAACTGAAACCAAAACTCTACTCTATAAACAACTAGTAGCCCCTATTTGGCAATATGCCCTACCAGTATGGGGCTCCCTAACTAGCGATACACAATTCAATAAAATCACCACATTTCAAAACACCACTCTTAGAATGATAGCCAATCCTCCACTCCTAACTAGGAATACAGACATACATGAAACCCTTAACGTAAAAACTGTTGACGTACTCTATGACAACCAATCTGCCAAACTAGCCAGTAAACTCAGCTCTCACCAAAACACTGAGGTTAAAAAACTTTTCTCTGACATGTATGCACCCCGACGACTACGCAGAAATAGATACACTGATCAAATACAAAAGCATATCAAACCACTTCAATTGGCCAGAGATGGCCATCAGGTCCCCCCAGCTAGACCAAGGCCTCCATGGATCAATATACCTCATCACCAACAACGCGTCTCAATGCTAGAAATTCAGAAGCTGGCAATACAGCATCAACTTAATATTCTATATTCTAAACGGCCTCCACTAATAGAAGACAGCCTTATTAACCCTAATGGTTTTGCACGCCATCACCTTTTACGCCTAAGAAGCGATATAAGTAGAGTAGAATACCAGCTACGAGATATCGACAACAACATAGCAAAATACAGAACAGAGCTTGATACAGCCCTTTCACAACAAAATTCTTCTCAAAATCATACAACCGCGCAAGTACTTTCTCAACACACATCTCGACCACCACAGAATCAAGTGGAAGTGGGAAATATCCCCCTGTACACACAATAGCCCAACACTCTTTCCACAGGGATAAAACACTTGTCTTGAACTTCTAGCAAACATTAAAACAGGAAACAATTATTCAAATGAAACAATCTAGCCAAAACACACAAACAAACCTATGAATTCTGACTGATAAAAGTCATAAACACAACCAAATAAAAATATTAAAACAATCTGCCAGCCTTAATTCTTCAAAGTGTCTGTGAAACCTGTCTGAATCCTTATTATAATTACTACCTACAACCAATAATATTATTACTTACCTGTTATACATACAAAACACAAGTCTTAAACTCAATATTTACACCAACTTACCAAACTTACTCTCCTCAGACATTATTCACAGCACTTCTTAAACCTAACGATGTCCACTAAACGCAAAACCGCTCACGAAGCCCAATCCACATCTGAAACCATCAACTCCCGTCAAAATGACTCCCAGACGACAGCTGAGAATTATAGACCACTACCTAAAAGGAAACTTACCAAAAACCAAGAAAGAGCTCTCGCCGCAATCGAACAAGAAACCAAGCGAACCAGAGAAAATATGGAAAGCCTCTTATCTACACCTGTCTATAGACTGCCGGCTACAATTGGACTCAACAAAACAAACGAGGATGAAACATCAACACCCACCGACCGAAGTATCTCTCCTAATTCTACAACCAACGATAGCTGCTCTGAACACTCTTATGATAACAACCAACTTCTCTCAGCTAAAATTCCTCACATAACAATTAAGAACGTAACTGATGCCAACAACCTGATAGAAAAAATAGAGAATCGCCTAGGCCCCAATTCCTTCACCACCAGTATAACATATGATAACAGTATAAGAATTCAATGCTTCAAATATAATCAACACACTGATCTTATTGAACTCCTCAATGATCTTCAAATTAACTTTCAATCTCAAAACAAATCAAGTGTCAAATTCCAAATTATCATCAAAGGTCTACACCACACAGTCCCTATAAATTGGATCTCAACACAACTAGGACTTCTAGGCCACAACACCTGCTCTATACACAATATAATAGGGAAATTCTCTAAACTCCCTACTAGCACCTTTAAAATAAATCTAACGAAAAAACCCAATAATGCTGAGATTTTTGAAATCAACCAACTAGGTACATATAAGATCAAAATAGAAAAACCAAAAGAATATAATACAGCCTACCAATGCCGTAAATGCCTCAAATTTGATCATTGGTACAATGATTGCCCTAGCAAACTTTTTACCTGCTTCAAATGTGCCGAGCCACATCCCCCCAATACTTGTACCAAACCAAGATCTATCAATGGTAAATGCGCCAACTGTAATGGTAACCATGTCGCTATTTTTAAAGGATGCCCAGTTTACAAACAAGCAGCCTTGAAACAAGCAATTCATCAACAATCAATAAAAAACAACAATAATAGACGCCAGCCACTCCCTTAATACAATACAATCACTAAATATGGGCTAAAATAATAAGGAAAATATATAAGGGCCACTGAAGGCTATTGAGCTAAATTAAATTTAGAAACAAAAAACACCTCTTTACAAAATTTATAATTATACATTAATCTTACACAAATTATGCCAATAAAAACCAAAAATCTTATAAAATAAAACCAACAAACATCTTTCTCTAAGGCTTTAATTCTCTCTTATACTACTTGAGCAGCCATATTTTTAACTAAGTCAATCCAAATTGATTAATGAATCTATTGGATACACTGACTTACTAATAATAAGATACATGAGATTACTAAAATATACCCAACAGCAACTACAACAACAGCAACGCAAGAACAGCACAAGAATAAGTATCAACACCGTACATACCATTACTACAAAACACTATTAACATAAGATCATCCAAAGCATGATTAAACAATGCCCCTTTTTAAATATAACTTATATTTTATTTTATTAAACATAATACATTATAAAATAATAAGGAAAAAATATAAGGGCCACTGAAGACTATTGAGCTAAATTAAATTTAGAAACAAGAAACACCTCTTTACAAAATTTATAATTATAATTAATCTTACACAAATTATGCCAATAAAAACCAAAAATCTTATAAAATAAAACCAACAAACATCTTTCTCTAAGGCTTTAATTCTCTCTTATACTACTTGAGCAGCCATATTTTTAACTAAGTCAATCCAAATTGATTAACGAATCTATTGGATACACTGACTTACTAATAATAAGATACATGAGATTACTAAAATATACCCAACAGCAACTACAACAACAGCAACGCAAGAACAGCACAAGAATAAGTATCAACACCGTACATACCATTATTACAAAACACTATTAACATAAGATCATCCAAAACATGATTAAACAATGTCCCTATTTTAAATATAACCTATATTTTATTTATTAAACATAATACATTATATTAATAATAATTATAATCATAATAATAATAATAATAATAACTTTAACTTTAACATTATCTCCACACAGCAATCATAAACAAACTAACCTGCAACTAGAATAGTTAATGCCAAAAAGTTGAAAGCTCTATGCACTTTGCTCCAACTCCCTATTAGCTACAACTCTCCAACAATTTTCTGTCCCTAAATAGTGACGAGCTAACGTTCTAAAAGCTCTGCGGAGTAACACTTGCTCTGTAAACTAATCTAAAACATCAAAACAAGAATATAAATATCTTCACTGAACTGAATTCACGCCCCTAGTCGGCTAGTTTGATGTCGAAGATGGATTGGTTTCCCTGGGCTCCTCCTTGCGTTTACAGTTCCTAATCAAGAAGTAAAGATTCTTTTATTACTAAAATTTTATTTAAATAAAAAAAAAACGGGGTACAAAGGGGAAGGCAAACATGGACGTTTCATAGCCGCACCACTTGACCTGGTTTCTACCGTGTTGAGATGTTCCAATTAGCCTGAGCGTCACCGGGACTAAAGAGGCATCTGGGGTAGCTTACGGGTTGACAATGGTCTTAATTGCAAGAATTACTGACCTGTAGTGGCACTGAGAAGGCCAGAGTGACTGAGGACTGGTGCCTAGAATAGATATTGTACAACCCTGATACAGTTGAACTAGCATGCTGGACGGCTGGCCTGACATAGGCAAATGCGCCAGGCCGGCGGTGGGGCGGATTATGGTGAACACTGGCCTGTTGAATTTCTGATGTATCCGAAATGCCAAGGGATTGGCGCTGTGCAAATGCTGCACATTATCAGGCTGAGGCTGTACAGCCTCGATGGATTCACTAGCCAACATACTTACCAAACTAACAACAGACTTTCAACTGGTGAACGAGCATGTCAGGCTGGTAATGGGCTTCTTTCCAGTGATCTCTGACCCGTTGAAATTCGGAAGTAACCAAAATGCTGTAGGATCGGTCACCTGGGATGTATGACCGGAGCCCTCCTGCGTGTTAACTAAGCCTTATAACACAACAAAAAAAAACCCTAAAATAAAACACTACCAGGTTGAAGTTATACAACCCTCATAAAACTAACTAACAAATCACTACTAACGGTCAGAAACCAAAGCTAACAGTTACCTAACGCTAACAAACAAAACATACTTCGATAATTCTCCTCCTCTTTCAAACTCACCAAGGCGAACGAGCATGTTAAGTTGGCAATGAGCTTCTTTCCAGTGATCTCCGACCTGTTGAAATCCTGAAGTAACCAAAATGCTGTAGGATCGGTTACCTGGGATGTATGACCAGAGCCTTCCTGCGTGTTAACTAAACCTTATAACACAACAAATCAACCCTAAAGTAAAACACTACCAGGTTAAAGTTACACAACCCTCATAAAACTAACTAACAAATCAACTACTAACGGTCAGAAACCAAAGTTAACAGGTTACCTAACGCTAACAAACAAAACATAATACGATAATTCTCCTCCTCTTTCAAACTCACCAAGGCGAACAAGCATGCTAGGTTGGCAATGGGCTTCTTTCCAGTGATCTCCGACCTGTTGAAATTCTGAAGTAACCAAAATGCTGTAGGATCGGTTACCTGGGATGTATGATCAGAGCCTTCCTGCGTGTTAACTAAACCTTATAACACAACAAATCAACCCTAAAATAAAACACTACCAGGTTGAAGTTACACAACCCTCATAAAACTAACTAACAAATCAACTACTAACGGTCAGAAACCAAAGCTAACAGGTTACCTAACGCTAACAAACAAAACATACTACGATAATTCTCCTCCTCTTTCAAACTCACCAAGGCGAACGAGCATGCTAGGTTGGCAATGGGCTTCTTTCCAGTGATCTCCGACCTGTTGAAATTCTGAAGTAACCAAAATGCTGTAGGATCGGCTACCTGGGATGTATGACCAAAGCCTTCCTGTGTGTTAACTAAACCTTATAACACAACAAATCAACCCTAAAATAAAACACTACCAGGTTGAAGTTATACAACCCTCATAAAACTAACCAACAAATCAACTACTAACGGTCAGAAACCAAAGTTAACAGGTTACCTAACGCTAACAAACAAAACATACTTCGATAATTCTCCTCCTCTTTCAAACTCACCAAGGCGAACGAGCATGTCAGGTTGGCAATGAGCTTCTTTCTAGTGATCTCCGACTTGTTGAAATTCTGAAGTAACCAAAATGCTGTAGGATCGGTTACCTGGGATGTATGATCAGAGCCTTCCTGCGTGTTAGCTAAACCTTATAACACAACAAATCACGGTGACAAGTTCCCTCACTTATCACTATACAAATCAATATATATGTACGTGCCGCCTCTCATAAGAGACTTGGCAAATGGACAACACCTGCATACACTTTGATCACTCTACCTAATTGTATTCCTCCTCAAGCTTTCCTTATCAATATATATGTACGTGCCGCCTCTCATAAGAGACTTGGCAAATGGACAACACCTGCATACACTTTGATTACAAACCACTCCCTCCTTGGGACAACCAAATATAAAACCGTCAGGTCCAATATGCCTGACCCCACACAATAAAATGAACAGGTTGAAGTTATACAACAAATAAACTAACTACTAAGAGTTGGGAACGAAAGTTAACAGGTCCCCGACACCAAAAACAAAACTTTACGAGATGAAATGATACACGACAAAACAAACCTATAAAGCCAAGTACATGCGTTAACTTGTACTTGCTTTGATGCACAGGGAGAAGGGATGTGTTGGTTGGTAATAGGTCTCTCAGTGGAGTCTGGCTTGTTGCTATTCTGATGTCGCCAAAATACTAAAAGATCAGTCACCTACGGTTTGACCAAAGCCCTCCATCATATCTGCTTCTACCCTCACTTTGAAAGCCTTTCTGATGGGACCCAGGCTTCTTTACTATTTCTCTTAGAACTTAGAAAATTGAATGACGGCTGCCCCATCCTGAAGGCTTGAAATCCGTAATCTTATCTACTCTACCACGGTGACAAGTTCCCTCACTTATCACTATACAAATCAATAAATATGTACGTGCCGCCTCTCATAAGAGACTTGGCAAATGGACAACACCTGCATACACTTTGATCACTCTACCTAATTGTATTCCTCCTCAAGCTTTCCTTATCAATATATATGTACGTGCCGCCTCTCATAAGAGACTTGGCAAATGGACAACACCTGCATACACTTTGATTACAAACCGCTCCCTCCTTGGGACAACCAAATATAAAACCGTCAGGTCCAATATGCCTGACCCCACACAATAAAATGAACAGGTTGAAGTTATACAACAAATAAACTAACTACTAAGAGTTGGGAACGAAAGTTAACAGGTCCCCGACACCAAAAAACAAAACTTTACGAGATGAAATGATACACGACAAAACAAACCTATAAAGCCAAGTACATGCGTTGACTTGTACTTGCTTTGATGCACAGGGAGAAGGGATGTGTTGGTTGGTAATAGGTCTCTCAGTGGAGTCTGGCTTGTTGCTATTCTGATGTCGCCAAAATACTAAAAGATCAGTCACCTACGGTTTGACCAAAGCCCTCCATCATATCTGCTTCTACCCTCACTTTGAAAGCCTTTCTGATGGGACCCAGGCTCCTTTACTATTTCTCTTAGAACTTAGAAAATTAAATGACGGCTGCCCCATCCTGAAGGCTTGAAATCCGTAATCTTATCTACTCTACCACGGTGACAAGTTCCCTCACTTATCACTATACAAATCAATATATATGTACGTGCCGCCTCTCATAAGAGACTTGGCAAATGGACAACACCTGCATACACGTTGATCACTCTACCTAATTGTATTCCTCCTCAAGCTTTCCTTATCAATATATATGTACGTGCCGCCTCTCATAAGAGACTTGGCAAATGGACAACACCTGCATACACTTTGATTACAAACCGCTCCCTCCTTGGGACAACCAAATATAAAACCGTCAGGTCCAATATGCCTGACCCCACACAATAAAATGATCAGGTTGAAGTCATACAACAAATAAACTAACTACTTAGAGTTGGGAACGAAAGTTAACAGGTCCCCGACACCAAAAAACAAAACTTTACGAGATGAAATGATACACGACAAAACAAACCTATAAAGCCAAGTACATGCGTTAACTTGTACTTGCTTTGATGCACAGGGAGAAGGGATGTGTTGGTTGGTAATAGGTCTCTCTATGGAGTCTGGCTTGTTGCTATTCTGATGTCGCCAAAATACTAAAAGATCAGTCACCTACGGTTTGACCAAAGCCCTCCATCATATCTGCTTCTACCCTCACTTTGAAAGCCTTTCTGATGGGACCCAGGCTTCTTTACTATTTCTCTTAGAACTTAGAAAATTAAATGACGGCTGCCCCATCCTGAAGGCTTGAAATCCGTAATCTTATCTACTCTACCACGGTGACAAGTTCCCTCACTTATCACTATACAAATCAATATATATGTACGTGCCGCCTCTCATAAGAGACTTGGCAAATGGACAACACCTGCATACACTTTGATCACTCTACCTAATTGTATTCCTCCTCAAGCTTTCCTTATCAATATATATGTACGTGCCGCCTCTCATAAGAGACTTGGCAAATGAACAACACCTGCATACACTTTGATTACAAACCGCTCCCTTCTTGGGACAACCAAATATAAAACCGCCAGGTCCAATATGCCTGACCCCACACAATAAAATTATAAGGTTGAAGTTATACAACAAATAAACTAACTACTAACAGTTGGAAACCAAAGTTAACAGGTCACCCGACATCAAAAAACAAAACTTTACGAATTGAAATGAAACACGACAAAACAAACCTATAAAGCCAAGTACATGTTTTGACTTGTACTTGCTTTGATGCACAGGGAGAAGGAGTGTGTTGGTTGGTAATGGGTCTCTCTGTGGTGTCTGACTTGTTGCTATTTTGACGTCGCCAGAATACTAGGGGCTCAGTCACCCGCGGATTGACCTAAGCCCTCCATCATATCTGTTTCTACCCTTACTTTCCAATGCTCGGTCTAGAATAGACTTAAGAGCTAGAGGTTTCTTTGCTTAAATCGCATGTTATAAGGCCATGTCTGAATTGAAATGGGAAACCTCAGGGCTAAGTGGCCCGGCTTGCGTGGACCACTAATTAGTAGGCGATAGCAACACTGTCCTCTCGTGCAAAAACCAAGCAACGAAGGGCATTCCGAGTACTCTAGAACTGCATCAGGCGTTCGAAAGGATCACAAAAAAAAAAAAAAAAAAAGGGAAAATCTAATTGATCTTAGATCATCTGATGATGAAACAACATGTGACAGCCGCACCTTTGCGCTGAACATTTTGGCAGGCAGATATGACGGTTTTATTGGTCAAAATGCAGGAGGCTTAAGCAGCTCTGTGCCTGTACCCTGTGTTGCTGGCAAGGAAGCAGTGCCTCACAACAATGGTGCAGCCATTAAAGACTTTGCTGAGCTCAGCCTATCTGGCAGACCACCGCAGATATGCATTCAATCAAATCAAAACGGCCAACTCGAGCCATATAATGTAGATGAGCTCATTACAGAGCTCAATGCACTTGAACCTCCTGTAACGGAGTTCTCAATTAAACTTGGTGAAACTGGGTCCTTCAGGATCCAACCTTTTACTGCCACGGCTTATCGTGCAGCTATACATTTGCTTTCAAGCAGGAAAATTTCTTTCAACACTTATCAATTACGAAAAGAGCGCTCCTTCCGAGTCGTGATTCGTGGTATCCATGGCTCTACAGCCACATCCAAAATCAAGAGCGAACTTGAAAGGCTTGGATTCACTGTGCGCTCTGTCTTTCACCTTCAAAAATCAGTGAAGCTGCACAAATTTGGCTTTAATATACATTTTATTGAATTGGCCCCTTATCACGCTAACAAAAATATTTTTAACTTGAAAGCACTGTGCAACTTTGCAATAAAGGTTGAATGGCCTGAGAAGAATAAAAATCGCATCCCTCAGTGCCATCGCTGCCAGCGTTTCAACCACACAGCTGGCTACTGTCAACTCCAGCCTCGTTGCTGTAAATGTGGTGCAAACCACGCTACGTCCTCCTGCACAAAGCCACTTGACAGTCCCCCGCGCTGTGCCAACTGTCTTAACAGTCACACAGCAAATTACAAGGGTTGTCCTATTCTTCTCAAAATTATTGACAAGAAGCGGCCTTCTCTTAACAATCCTAAACCACGTAAGGCTGCAAATACTCAGGAACGTAGCTATGCGGACTCGGCTCTGACTACTGCTAAAGCTGTTTCCACATTTGATGGTGGATCTCAACGTCTTCGGCGTAGGCGGCGGGATATACGGAAACGCTCTGCTGGTTTTCGTTCTCAACTGCCATCTACGGAGCCATTAGCATCTCAAGAAAATCAAAAACCATCACTCCAAGGACTGAATAAAGAATTATCGCAACTGCAGTCTCGTATATCCAACTTTCTGAGCCAAGCACAGTAGCTTGCCATACTGTATTGAAGTTGCACGCCTCAAAACTGATCAAATCATTAAATTATTTTATCTGAAAACCCTGCTATTCTTTTATTTGATCAGCTGGCTCTGCAGATGCTGGGACATCTCACTCTCGATGATCAGAAGGTATATTTTTTCAAACAGTGTTGGACACTTCAAGCACAGGATCTTTTTGCATCTTCTTGTTTCTGGACACATCAATCTGGCTAGTAGTATATGCAAGTATAGTTTCTTCGCCTTTTCATATTGACCTTTTGCCCAAGACACGCATATCTCTCGACATTTTATTTTTTATTTTCAGCCTAGCTAGTGAATTTGCAGCACAAGAGAGCTCACACTTTTCTCTACATTCACAAAAGACTTTCAGAACATTCACTAAACTTACTCGGAGTCAACCTTATGCAATCCATTATATAACAAACATATTCAACATATCTCACAGTTGTAAAAACTAATATGCTTGTCTGGTTCTCTTTAGTTGATGCAACAACCAGTTAGTTTCTTGCGCTTATGCCTTTAGATACCGCCTTTCAACATATCCTTCATCCTGGTTTTCTGATGTGTTAGTCTGGTTCTCTCTAGTGGGTACAATCAACTAGTGAGTTTCTTGTACTTGAAGCTTATAGATATCGCCTGACTAATCACGTCTCGCAAACCAGCATGGATGGTTTTTTTAAACTGTGTTTGGTATTGTTCACATGTATATACAAACTTATCACTTACATGCATTGTTCATCTTATCCTTCACTCAATTTACTCGGAGTTCACCCAAAAGCACCACAATCCATTATTAAACTAGCATTTTAAACATATCTCACAGTTGTAAAAACTAATATGCTTGTCTGGTTCTCTTTAGTTGATGCAACAACCAGTGAGTTTCTTGCGCTTATGCCTTTAGATACCGCCTTTCAACATATCCTTCATCCTGGTTTTCTGACGTGTTAGTCTGGTTCTCTCTAGTGGGTACAATCAACTAGTGAGTTTCTTGTACTTGAAGCTTATAGATATCGCCTGACTAATCACGTCTCGTAAACCAGCATGGATGGTTTTTTAAACTGTGTTTGGTATTGTTCACATGTATATACAAAACTTATCACTTACATGCATTGTTCATCTGATCCTTCACTCCATTTGTTACACTCACTCTCTCACACCTTGCATTACCGTGCATTAAAATAATTATATCGGTTTAGCTCAATTTGTATCATGGCCTTTCTTACACTGATGACCATAGGCTAAGCAAAATAGTGCTACGGTGTACGTCATCTTTCTACTGATCCGTCCATTTTCTTACTTGAGCTTCCTTTTAAACTCTTAAATTCACTCCCTGTGATGTAACCACTCGTGACTTACCTTTAAAAAAAAATCTCATTTAACTGAATCATTTCAACCTCACTCACACATCCTGCCTCACAGCATCACTCTGTTTGAAGGCACTTAAAGTGTGTATGATCATCTTCTGTGTTCTGGCAAGCCTTATGCTGACGACCATAGACTTGGCAAAATAGTGCGACAGTGTACGTCCTCACTGTAATGCTCAGCCTGTCACGAAATTTGACCATACTAAACTCAGCTATCTAACTCTCTAGTTAGTCCACATTACCATCACTTAAGTGATTTATAATCAATTTTTAACCTATCAGCTGCGAACTCTTATGTAGCGATCTGTATCTTAATTTTTCATATATGTTTTTCAATCTGATCATATATTTACATGGTGATGTACCTGACTGAGGAGTGCGGGTACAATATCACCACCATCAGTAAACGTCTGCTTATTTTTGCTACTTGCATTGAGGCACCTGCAGTACATTTTACCAATCTCGTGCCTCTCCTCAAATCTTTGTCGTTCATCTCAGTTGGCTTATGGCAAAAATTAAATTTTGCTGACGCTGCTTCTCCTCGACTTGGAATTTATGCTTATCAATGCCTTCTAATCACAAAAAAGCTGAATTCCTGTCAGTCATAACATAAATCCTGTGTGCTTTTGTTTATTTCGCACAGCGACGGTGTGGGTTGTGTTAACTCTTTTGCTTACCTGTGATGAGGTTATTGCCTGCCCTGACCCACACCACCATCGTTGTCTGCTGGGTAAACTTAAGTACTCTGAACCAGGAAAAAAAAAAAAAAAAAAAAAAAAAAAAAAAAAAAGAGAGGTACCAGCCTTCTCCAATGCCTGCAATCTAGCAATTACGACATCCAACTGGCTCACCTACTCACTATCCATTCAATTCGCGGCAATCCCCGTCAGCTATAGACTTTGCTATTTACGGTGGAATAAGGCACTCACGTCTTCAAATTCAGGAGCTCCACTGCTTAGGATCTGACCACCTTCCTCTAAAAATCTCAATTTTGGGTGCGGAACCTGTTAGGCATTTCAAGCATCAACTTCTTCCGTTTACCTCCAGTATCAAGCAATTTCAAAAAAGCCTTGATGATTGCGTCCTCAACGAAACTGAGATAAGATCAGGGGCTGATATTGACGACTGCGTTAGCATCTTAGAACGCAACATCAATATCGCTGCAGCTTACGCTGCTAGGCCACCATATCCTCCGAGGCATTCTCTGCAAGCACGAAGGGAACCTACAAGCTGGCTTGTCAGGCAAATGATTGAAGCAAAGCGATTGCTTAAAAAGCAGCTAACCAAAGCTGGTCACCCCCTTATCAAAGTCATTGTTAATCACTTAACCAACCGCATCTCAAAGGAGTTAAGGAAGGATAAGAACAAGAGAACAGACCTGATGCTGAATAAGTTAGATCCGGACAACAGGTACAACATGCAGCATCTTTGGCGAATCACCAACAAAATGAAGCGGCAACCACCTCCTAACCTTGCGGTAAGAAACATTTTGATGTGAGCGACGGAGCCTCTAATAGCGCTGACCCCTGGTGCAAAACTACTGAGGATAAAGCGGAGGCTTTCGGACAGCATCTTGAATCTAGGTTCTCACCATTTGAAACCATATCTGAAAATGACAGGTTATTGATTGAAAACGAGCTACAAAAGCCCCCAGCACAAGCAGAATCTGCTATAATTGGTATCACGCCGGATGAGGTGAAAGCTGAAATTCATAAGCTGAAGCTAAGTAAGTCTCCAGGCATTGACTACATAGATAACAGAACGATCAAGGCGCTTCCTCCCTCTGCGGTAGTGTACATAACTAATATCTTTAATGGTATGTTAAGATTTGGTTACTACCCGGACAGGTGGAAACTTGCAGTTGTCAAAATGATTCCCAAGCCTGGTAAACCTGCTGACCAATTGGCTTCCTATCGACCAATCAGCCTCCTTTCTGGGATTTCCAAAATCTTTGAGTCTTTAATCCTCAAAAGGCTGTTCGAGATCCCAGCTTTTGCAAGTAGACTCCCTAGCCATCAATTCGGCTTCCGCAAGGAACATGGCTGTGACCAGCAGCTAGGAAGAGTCACGCAATATATTCTAAATGCTTTTGAGCGCAATCAATACTGTCCGGCTGTATACCTGGACATTCAGGAGGCCTTTGACCGGGTATGGCACAGCGGTCTGCTCTTCAAGCTCAAAGGATTGCTTCCAGGTCCCATGTACAGAGTCCTGTGTAGCTACCTCTCGCAGAGGACGTTCGTGGTTGAGTGCAGAGGAGGTGTGCGCTCTGCTATTAAGCAAATAGCTGCTGGGGTTCCACAAGGCAGTGTCCTGGGACCTATTTTATATAATATATACTCGGCGGACATGCCCTTGCCTCTGGGCGATATGCTGCTGGCGACGTATGCTGATGATACAGTTATAATGGCAAAACACACCCGTCAAGAAAATGCAATTAGTGACATTAACAGCTATCTAGCAACCTTTACCAAATGGGCGAACAAATGGTGCATTCGAGTGAATATCTCAAAAACGGCGCATGTTCTGTATTCACTGCGAACAGCCAACCCCAATGTCTTGCCCACAATGGCAGGAAACACGCTTGCAACCAAACCTGCGCACACTTACCTTGGTGTCCGGCTTGATGCGAAGATCAATCTTAACCTGCAAGTTACAGCAACTGTATCTAAGGTTCGTGCGAGGATGAAGAAGCTTAGCTGGTTGTTATGCGGCAACTCTAAGCTCCCCCTTAAAACAAAGGTTATTATCTATAAAATGCTTGTAGCACCAATCTGGCAGTACTCCATTCCGGTATGGGGGGCACTCACAAGTCAGTCGCGCTTTGATGAACTACAAGTTGTTCAAAACAAGGCTCTCAGGCTAATTGCCAATGCACCATGGTACATTAGAAATGCCACCTTGCATACTGACCTAAAAGTTAAGATGGTAGAAGACTACTACAATGAAGCTTGTAGCAGGTACATTCAAAGGCTACTTTCCCATGAAAACCCAGAAGCTCGGAGAATTGCTACTCATGCGTACCTACCAAATAGGCTAACCCGTCAAAGATACCTTAGCATGATAGACAGATTTGTACCACATCACGTGAGACTCTCCACTCCTGAGCCACTCCCTGAATGGATGCAGCTGCGCGAGGAGCGTCGACAGGAGCGACTTGAAGCAGCCAGGCGTCGCGCTGACCATGCTAGGCGTGAGCAAGAGCGTATCGCAGAAATTCGTGAGCGGAGGCGTCGTGAGGGGCAAGCTGAGACCAACCTCCATACTCAAAATACTCATAACATCGAAGTTGATAGAGTCGTACCACATATAAACAGTCCTCGTACGCATGAGCGGCAGCAGCGACTCAGACAAGAGCTTCTGTACATCCTTGATCAACGTGAGCGCTCTTTAATGTCAATGCGAGAAACTGCAAACCTGCGTGATTCTCCAATCCTACAGACTATACCTGATCACCATCAAATGGTCCGGAGTGACAATGGTGCTAGCCTGGTGTCTGGCATTTTAGCCATAATACGCCCACCTACTCCACCCACTTCCGTTAACGCTCTCCTGGATCCATCTCGAGAATCCCTCTTTAATGCTAACCAAGCAAGCGTAACTCTGCACAACCCGGTATCCTGTGTGATGGAGATAGCTCCTGTAGCTTTAGCTGACTTTTGCCCTGATGATCACGCGCCAATCCTTACATATCCTGAGCTACAGCTAAGTACTGAACCTGTTCAGAGGGTTCCCCATGAAACAGCCTAGTGGCAGGGATAATGGCCATAATAACACACCTGTGAACAATCCAGAGAATTCTGGACTGTCAGATATGGCTATAGGTGTCCTCTCTAAGTCAGCGGCTCCACATACCTTTGATGGGAGCAAGCACTCAGGCAGCAGCGGTCCATAAGCCCAGCAAACTATACTATGTCACTGCGATTATTAATGTAATCATCGCCATTCTGAGCCTCAGCATTCAAGTTGAATGCGGTGTCAACACATTCAAAAAAAAATGTTCTTAATATTATATTGAATAAAACTTTTCATGTACACTTTCACAATCTCAGTAGGCTGATATACAAATTCGGTCCTGTGCTTGTGAAAACACACATGAAATCATTACTTGTAAAAAAAAAAAAAAAAAAAAAAAACGGCAACCTGCTCCCAACCTGCCTGTAAAAAAACACGCCGATGGAATCTACCTGCTAACAGCAGAGACGCCTGGTGTAAAACCACGGAGGAGAAAGCAGAAGCATTTGGGTTACATCTTGAGGGCAGATTCACACCTTTCCCTACCAGCCAGTCTCATGATGGAGCAGAGATCACCAGACAAGCGCAAGAGTGTCTTCCCACCTCTGAACTTAACTTCAGGCAAGTTACGCTGGCTGAGGTGCAAGATTTAGTCAAGCAGCTCAAACCCAAAAAATCCCCCGGGCTTGACCTTGTGGACAACCGTACTATCAAGGCTCTGCCGCAGTCAGCTCTTGTATATATTACTTTAATATTCAATAGTATTATCAAATACGGGCATTTTCCAAGCAAGTGGAAGTGTGCTGTGGTCAAGATGATACCAAAGCCTGGGAAGCCTTCGGAACAGCTTTCATCATATAGACCCATTAGTCTGTTATCTGGAATCTCGAAGATCCTTGAGGCAATCATACTCAGACGACTTTTTGAAAGTGACACATTTGCTGAAGCAATTCCCAAACACCAGTTTGGCTTCCGGAAGGAGCACGGCAGTGATCAGCAACTGGGAAGGGTAACCCAATACATCCTTAAAGCTTTCGAGTGCAATGAATACTGTCCAGCGGTCTACTTGGACATTCAAGAGGCTTTCGATCGTGTGTGGCACGACGGCCTGCTATACAAGCTTAAGGGCTTGCTCCCTCTGGTCTTATTTAGAGTGCTGAGTAGCTACCTCTCTAAGAGAACATTTATGGTTGAGTGCAGTGGAGGTGTGCGCTCTTCAATCAAGTGGATCAATGCTGGTGTACCGCAGGGGAGCGTCCTGGCACCTATCCTATATAATATATACTCAGCTGACATGCCACTGCCTTCTGGTGATATGCTCCTAGCGACATATGCGGATGATACAGTCATCATGGCCAAGCATGCTCGCCAAGAGAACGCGATAGCTTACATCAACCGTTATCTGGGAATTTTCTCCATTTGGGCCCACAAATGGCGAATTAGAGTCAATATATCTAAAACGGCGCACGTGTTGCATACGCTGCGGGCAGCTAGCCCGAGCGTTTTACCAGTCATGTCTGGTAACGTGATTGCATCTAGTCCGACGCACACTTATCTAGGTGTTCGCCTGGACGTGAAGCTAAACCTTAACCAACACGTCACTGCTACTGTCTCCAAGGTCCGCTCAAGGATGAAGAAACTCCACTGGTTGATAGGCAACTCTAAGCTTCCCCTTAAGTCGAAAGTAATCATTTACAAGCAGCTCATTGCGCCGATCTGGCAGTATACCATGCCAGTATGGGGACCACTAACAAGCCAGTCACACTTTGATGGGCTTCAAGTCATCCAGAACAAAGCGCTAAGATTGATTACAAGTGCTCCGTGGTACGTGAGGAACAACGCCCTACATACTGATCTAAAAGTGAGAAAGGTTGAGGACTACTACTCAGACGCTTGTAGTAGATATATTCAAAGACTGCTTACCCATGTGAATCCAGAGGCCCTAAGAATTGCGACACATGTCTATTTACCCAATCGACTCTCCCGTCCGCGATATATGAATATGGTCAACAGACACATTCCTCCAGGAGTGCGCATGTCAACCCCAGTCCCTCTCCCTGAGTGGATACAACTAAGAGAGGAACGACGTCAAGAGCGCCTGGAAACAGTTAGGCGGCGTGAAGAATATGCCAGGCGTGAGGCTGAGCGGCTTAACGAAATTCGTGCGCGAAGGAGGCGAGAAGAGCAGGCTGAGCTCTCTCGTCGAAACGCGCCGTCAGCGGACACCAATACTGAGCTTGTGAGAGGCATCCAAGCAATAATCAGCCCTCGAGCGCGTGAGCGACAGCAGCAGCTTAGGCTGGAGCTCCTTGATATAATCAATAATCGTAGGCATGAATTGTCATCGATGCTGGAGTCGGCCAACTTAGGAAGATCAGGGAACCTACTTGCAGTACCTGCCCAACAACTGTCTGTCCGGAGTAATATGCATAGAGGTGATATGGTGTCCGGCGTGCTACCCATCGCTCACCTATCTGCAACACATACTCCTGCAAATCCACTGCTTACCTCAGCCCAGGAGATAAACAGTGACGCCAATCGAAGCCCAGCGACCCTTCTCCACTCTGGTGCTACGAGCGCGTCGCCACAACTCGAGAACCCTAGAGTGCTACCTATGGTTAGCCGATCACAGCATGATCCCCCTGGAAATAGCCTGGTGGCTGGCATTTTGGCGATCATCTATCCACCTGCCACTAATACCGAGAATTCGGGATCATCATAAGATCTCCCAGCAACTGCGTTTTTTTATATAGATAAATAGCGCCCTCTAGCCATCTGGACCGGCATCTTGCATAATCCAGAAAACCAAGTCATTTTGATTATTTTGATCTTTCCACTCGGAGCCAAAGCATTAATGATTAATGCGGCGCCACTAAATTCAAGAAAAATGTTTTTTTTTAATATTGTAAATTGAATAAAACTTTTCATCCAGCCTTCCACAGTCCCAGTAGGCCGATTACTCGGTTCGATGCTGGGTGTTGGGACGATGCAATCTCAGTAGGCCGGATTTATAATTCGGCTCTGGGATTGTTTTTGTCTTGATCCCAGTAGGCTGAACTGATATTTGGTCCTGGGGCTGTGGGAAAAACTGTTTGAATCATTATTCGTTTCGATACTGAAGCGAGAAAAAAAAAAAAAAAAAAAAAAAAAGCATATATGTTTTGATCGTCGACGGTGACCAGACATACTTTGTGCTAACGGATGAAAATATAAAAACGCAACAACACAACTAAAACAGAAAAGCTGAAAAAACTGAAAAATAATATAATTCTGTTCGCTTCTCGTCAACAATAGTGCCGTTAGTTCCTCTAATAGTTGCTGCTGCTTCCGCGTGTGTAAAAAGACATTAATAAAAAATAGACGCTACTCATCTGCTGCTGCTGCTGCATATACACGCACACAAACATCCACATCCTCATCTGAATGCGATAACAAATAATTTGGATGCCGTTTATTCTTCTAATAGTTGTTGCTGCTGTTTTTCGTGTGTGACCAAAAATCGAACTTATAGTGTCAAATAAATAGACATTAAATAAAAAATAGACTATATTCATCTGCTGCTGCCACAAATACATTCATCATCATCCTCATCTGATTGCAACAACAAATAATTTGGATTAAATTTATATTTCTTCTAAAAAAACAGGGGTGAGTTGGCAAAGGCCAAAAAAAAAAAAATTTCTATAAAAGTGCAATATTTTTCTACATCTCTTGGTGCTCCTCCTCCTCTGTTTTGCCGTTCTCACCACGTTGTCGACAAATAAAAAACATGGCCGCTCTTTTTTCTCACTTTGCTTATTGGTTCTGCTCTTTCTGCTGATATTAACTCACCACGTCTCAACTGCCAAATCACACACTTGTAGCAAAATAAAACAAAAAATCGTTAAAAATTCAAAAAATAATATATTATCATAAATAATTCTGCATTTAAATTCAACGCTGATCTTTATATATTTTTATATATTTTTACATATTTATATATATTTTTCTTCAAAAATATCCTGGTACAAACAATCTGCATTAAATATTACTTCCCAACTCTGCCCCACGGTTCAGCTCAAATCAGAAAAAAAAAAAATTAAATAAATAAAAATAAAAAAGAAATCTCTAAACGCTTCTTGGCAATAATAATGACTTTAGTCTTTAATAATAAGCTACTGATACTGCGAATGCCCAAAAATTTAACTCACAACATCAGAATACTCTTAAAACTTACCTGTTTACTTACCTACTATACAATACAACTTACCTGTTATCAAATAACTTACCGGTTTCCACATAAATCCAATTTCCAGTAATCATGCGTTCACACAAAAAAAGGAATCGCCGACTCACATGGGCCATCTCCCCCCATATCAAAAACGCACGAAAGAAATACAAAAAGCAGAAAGCAAGCCCCAATACCATGGAAGATTACTCGACAAAAACAAACCAGATAGTCTCCTCCTCTGAACCAAGCAAGGGCATCAACTTAACAACTGGAACAATACCAAAAGCGCGAACACACTCCATGCTGCAGTCCTCCTCATCTCTATCTAATCACCCGTATAAAGATGCTACTCTACCTCTTCAGTCTGCTGGTGCTGCGTCTCCTGCTTCTCTCAACAATCTGGAACAAATTTATAAACAAAGCTCAACAACCAAAATTGTACCCAAAATAAAACCACCTGTATTCTCACTTGACTATGCTACCAATGAGACTATAAAAAGACAAGAACCACTAGATTCAAATTCAGATTCTGACAAAGATATCAACATAATATTAAAAAAACAGGAACCGCTAGAGTCATATCCTGATTTCACAACTAGTCGAACTAATATGCATAGGATTATTATCCTAAATCCTAATGAAGCAAGCACAGTCATTAATGAGGCTACAAAAAAACTGGGTCAAAATTCATTCTTTACTACAATCACTGCTGACAATAATCTTGCCATACAATGCTACGATAACCCAACCCAAAGAAAACTTATCCAACTCCTTGATGTCCTTTGTATTGAATTCAATGCCCAAAATAGCAATAAAAAAAATATAAAATCATCATAAAAGGCCTTCATTATACCACCACCAGATACTGGATTACTACCCAACTTGCTGCACATGGTCATGTTGTCCTTTCTGCTAGTAACATAACCGGTACTATCTCACAAACCCCGACTAGTTCCTTCAAAGTCGAACTTTTATCAAAACGCAACAACGACCAGGTTCTCAAAATCACTTCACTAGGTACATACTCAGTCAATATCTTTCCTCTTGACCAATCTCCCTTAATTTATCAATGCCGCAAATGTCAAAAGTTTGATCACCATTACCAAGACTGCCCAAGTAAAACCTTTATCTGTTTCAAATGTGCGGGTAATCACTTTTATACCTCATGTACAAAACCCAGAAACATTGATGGCAATGTGCAAACTGCAAAGGCAACCACATTGCCACTTTCAAAAATTGTCCAGCCTACAAAGATGCTCTTAGCAAACTACCCAAGTCAAAAACCAACGAACATCCGCTCTCTGAGCCTCCTGAACATTCTCAACTCATATCCTCATTCAATAGTCTTGGTATAAACAGAACTGTGCGCTGGGATGATAACTTACTCTCAAAAAATTATAGCTCTTCTGAAAACAGAACGTATACAAACCCACCAATCTTGAAGCAAAAGCCTTTAATGATGTGTTATTCGGAATCTTCCATTAGACCGAGATACCAAACCCCCACTAATATCATACATCGCCCTATTGTTTCTAATCTCCCTTCTCAGAAGCAAACAAAAGAACAAGTTATAGATGCCTTGACTAAGGTTATGAATAAGTTCTTTGAAGAAGAACACAATAAATAAATACTTATAAGAAATGATTTAAATTAATTAACGTACTCTGTCTGCAAGAATTAAGCTAAATCTTTATGAATAAATAAAAAATTCAACATCATCTTTTGTGTTAAGCTAGGTCAGCTAATTATAATCCAATATTATATCTTTTTGAACAAGTTAACCTTATAATTTACGTACTTATATTACTCATATTATCGTTGAAATTAAACATAATGAATTCACAATGCTCAAAATTAATTATAAGCTTATACTCTTTTTACTTCTCCTCTAAAATACTCTTGAATAAATATAAATCAATTAATTACAAGATTGCGTCTGATATTTTTCTGAACCTTACTTTCCACAAACACAGCAAAGTAATTTACTACCAAAACTTTACACAAACTAAAACACCATGATCATGCCTAACGGTCCTATTAACTCAAAGAAAACAATCTCAGCTTCTTAAATAGTCCCTTGAATAAAATCCTCCTCTGAAAACTGCCCAAGCTAAATAAACACACTATAGTCCTTAGGCCACACTTACTGAACAATGTCCTCAACTTATTACATGATTCAGAAACAAAACTAAGAAATACAGAGCAAACTGAACCCAACATACTAGCCTTTGACAGTACCTTTTTCCCAGGAGCACGCAAATCATTGACTGAAAATCCAATATTCAAATCAAAACCTTAAAAAAGGCTGCCTCATACTTATAAACTCGATATAATCTTCTCTCTCCAGATCAGTTCTTTTGCACCTGGGAACTACTGTACTGTCAAAATGTCTACTAAACGAACGGGCACACCTAATACCCAGGCCAACCTAACCAATCCAAAACAACCCAGACAAGAAAACAATCCTATCCTCTCTGAGAAACCTAAAAGGAAAGAAAGAGTACTTACACAATTCCAAAATAATATCCTACAAGATGTACAACAGCAAGTCAACAAAGCCAAGAAATTGATGAAAGAAAATCCAGGCACAGGAAATACAATATTTACAATGGTATCCAGACAACAAGCCACGCTAGGACTGAACAAATCACCTACTTCAGATGAACCCCCGAATCCGGAT
Source organism: Scaptomyza flava (assembly GCA_030179655.1). Taxonomy (NCBI): domain Eukaryota; kingdom Metazoa; phylum Arthropoda; class Insecta; order Diptera; family Drosophilidae; genus Scaptomyza; species Scaptomyza flava. The sequence goes on along the minus strand of JARNME010000338.1, from coordinate 88,129 downwards.
GGATCAGTCAGTCTGAACTGCGACTCTGACTCTTCAACAGATAGCAGCCAATTTTCTCAACTCCTCCATTCCACTAACAATAGTACTCTTATTAAAAAATGCACTACTCTAACCATAATAGACTCTATAGAAGATGCCAATTCGACCATAGAAAAAATTGAGAATCAACTAGGCCCTGAATCTATTCTAATTAATACCATCTCTTCAAAAGGCTTAGCCATACAATGCATCAATCCTGAAAATCTTTCAACGCTTAATAACATTCTTGTTGAACTCAAAATAAACTTTCACACTCAACTCAAAAATGGAATAAAATATAGTATTATAATTAAAGGCCTGCACTTCTCAGTCCCAATATCTTGGATCTCCTCTCAACTCAAATCTTTGAATCACAATACCTGCCACGTTAGTAACATCATAGGAACCTTCTCAAAATTGCCAACCAGTACTTTCAAAGTCGACCTCTTGCCCCAGCCTAATAATCAGGAAATCCTTACAATCAACCAACTGGGACCATATAAGGTTAAAATAACCAAGCCAGGTAGTAACACTCAAATCTATCAATGTCGCAAATGCCAGAAATTCGACCACACTTTCCAAAATTGTCCTAGTAAACACTATACCTGTTTTAAATGCGCTGGAACGCATAAATCTGCTAGCTGCCTAAAGTCAAGAAACATAGAAGGACAATGCATCAATTGCAAGGGAAACCATGTAGCCTCGTTCAGAGGCTGTCCTGTTTACAAACAAGCAGTATATAATCTCCATAATCAGCCCCCACCTGCCTCATTAACCAAAATGAACTCAAAAAACATGCAACTATACAAAGCCAATGCTAAAATTATATCAAATCACTCTCAAAAGAATAATCCCTCAGGAAACATTCTCAATGAAACAACAAATTTTGAAAGCCTCTTTCTATAAAACTAATATACTAAAATCCAAACTAAATTAACCTCTTAAGTTATACCCAATATATTACATGTATTAAAACAAAAGAAAAAAAAAATTAAAAGAAAAAAGAGAAAAAAAAAAAAATAATAATAATAAATAAGACTATAATACTATACATATACCCTGCATCGTTGTTTATTTTATTTGAAAAAGAGACTTGATAAATAAAATATGAATAATAACGAAGGCTTATTGTATTTTCTCTCCATGGTTTAGTTTGACTCATCTAGCCGAGCACTATAAAATCCTTATGAAAACACCAAAAAGCCTCTTCTGCAATATAAATATCTCCTCACTCTAACCAATTCTACGATTATAATTAACAGCCAAAAACGCGACATAACAAATCTCCTAACCAATACGAATAATACAACATCATGGAAAACAACGGCCAGCAGACTGAAGAGAACAATCAGGATAATAACCTCAAAATAATTTGCTGGAATGCTGCTGGAATAAGCAACAAAATTGACGAACTAGAAGATCACATCCATCAAAATAAAATAGATATAGCTCTAATTGCTGAGACTCATCTACTGGACTCTGATCTGGGAGATATAAGCATAGAAGGATATTTTCTATACTCCACCAATCACCCCACCCCCCGCAGACGTGGAGGCACTGCTGTCATAATCAACAAACGAATCAGCCACATTGCTTTACCTACAATTAGCACCAACATAATCCAGTGCACTCCAATCAGTATAACAATTCGTGATCACTTCAAAATCAATATCATCTCCATCTACTGCTCACCCGGAAGAGGTCTTACCAACGAGGCCTTTCAAAGCATTTTTCAACTCTATCACCCTTGCTTCATCATAGCCGGAGACTGGAATGCCAAACATAGCTGGTGGGGTAACCACAGAGCTTGTAATCGTGGTACTGAACTCGCTGCCTGCATAAGAGACAGTAGCTGCAATATTCTGGCTACTGGGTCTGCAACTCATTACCCATATGATCAACGTAAGAGACCCTCAGCTATTGATTTCGCAATTTATAAAGGAATCCAACACAATTTACTAAGTATAACAACTCTATCTGACCTTGGCTCAGATCATGCCCCTTTACAAATTAAACTGTTAAAACAACCAATCAGTATAATGCCCAAAATTCCTCTTCTCACCAATAAAGCAAACATCAAAAAATTCCATGACTGGCTTAATCAAAATGTTCATCTCAACACAGAAATCTCTTCAGGCAAAGATATTGAGGACGCAGTAGACATTTTAACTAGAAATATACACCAAGCAGCTGCCTTTGCTACTAATAACATTGAACACCTCCATCCAAATAGTAGATACCATAAATACAAGACCCAGAACCAAAGATAAGAAACCTCATCTTTCTTAAAAGCAACTTAAATTCAATCACCCCACCCTTGAGACAAGAGAAGCCAAAAGGCATATAAAATAATATCTAACAGACTACGTAGGGCTCTCAAAACTAGCAAAAATAATAAACTTAACAGAACGCTTGAATCTATTAATCAAAAAGACAGATACAGTATGCAAAAACTATGGAGGCTCACAGGTCAGATCAAGAGGCAACCTTTCCCTAATCTCCCAGTCAGAAAATACATTGACCCTATTCAACCACCAACTAGCCTAGAATCTGACTCTGACTCTTCCTCTGAACTAGACAACTCTGACCTTAACAATCAATGGTGTACAACCACACAAGAAAAGCTGAAGCCTTCTCACAACACCTTGAATCAAGATTTAGACCTAATTTCCTCAATACATCTGCCGAAAGACAACACATAACTGAACAGGTTTCTTGTCATCCTAGTGTTTCTACTCCCCGCTTTAAACCAGTCACCCTAAGTGAAATTAAAAATCTAATAAAGATCTTAGAGAATAATAAGTCTCCTGGGCAAGATAATATTGATAACAAAATCATCAAAGCACTACCTGACTCTGCCTTACTCTATCTAAACCTAATTTATAACAAACCATGCAATATGGACACTTCCCACAGCAATGGAAGCTGGCCTGCGTCACCATGATACCAAAACCAGGGAAACCAGCTGACCAACTTGGCTCATACCGCCCCATCAGCCTTCTTTCTGGCCTCTCCAAAATTTTAGAAAGACTAATCCTCAGAAGAATGCTCGATTGCCCCCTTTTCAGAAACACCATACCAGCTCATCAATTTGGCTTCGTTATGAGCACAGTACAGAACAACAACTGGTTAGGGTTACTCAGTTCATCCTAAAAACTTATGAAAATAATCTCTACTGTTCAGCCGTCTTTATAGATGTACAAGAAGCCTTTGACAGAGTATGGCACCAAGGTCTCTTCTACAAATTAAATCAATACTCCCTACTCTCTCTACATACTTGTCAAAAACTACTTATCGAATCGCACCTTTATAGTTGAATGTCAAAAAGGAGCCCAATCTTCTCCTAAAAAAATCCAAGCGGGTGTCCCTCAAGGCAGTGTACTAGGACCAATCCTATATACAATCTATACCTCTGATCTACCTGCGCCAGATACCACCCTTGCCTATTCAACATTCAACTCACCCTCACTCATAGCTACCTATGCTGACGATACAGTTGTTATGCCTGCCTCGTCGTCAGAAGAATCAGCTATTGCTCAAGTCAATACCCTACTTAAAGACCTCACAGATTGGACAAATAAATGGTGCATCAAAATTAACGCCAGTAAAACAGCGCATGTTCTCTTCACATTAAGAGAACGAGATTTCTTTACGCGGACACCCAGATTTCCAGGACCAATTATTCATACCGAAAGCATAATTAATAAAGAAGCACATACCTATCTAGGAGTTACACTTGATAAAAAACTTTCCTTCTGTAAACATTCTGCAGCCTTAGTCACTAAACTTAAATCAAGACGCTCTCAATTACACTGGCTCCTAAACGATAAAAGTAAACTTCCCACTACCACTAAAACACTTTTGTATAAACAAATGATTGTCCCAATCTGGCAGTATGCCCTACCTGTCTGGGGTGCATTAACTAGTGACACTCAATTCAATAAAATCTCTGTATTCCAAAACAAACATTAAGGATCATATCTAATGCCCCTATTCTGACCAGAAACACTGATATACACAACACACTCCAAGTTCAAACGGTAGACAATAGTTACGAAAACCTATCTATAAACTGGCCAAAAAATTAGCTCTCATCATAACACTGAGCTTAAAAAAGTGTTTAATAATATGTATGCTCCAGACAGACTAAATAGAAACAGATACACTACACAATACAGAAGACACTTCAGACCACTTCAACCAACTAGAAGAACCATCCGAACAGAAGAGGAGACTATAGGTATTCCTCTCCTTAGAGAACGAATAGCAATGTTAGCAATCAAAAAGTGGCCATACAAAATAAATAGACGAACTCCACTCTCGACTACCTTATCACCCCTCTGACTTTAACCGCCCAGGACCCGTTATATTAAGATTCTACATGTCAGGAGCCTCACTCAACGAAATTAACCATGAACTTATTGAGTGCGAAAGAGAAATAAGAATTATTGATGAACTAATAGCCTTCAACAGAACACAGGTTGATGAAGCCTTATCACAACAAAATGTTGCTTTACAACCCTTGCCCCAAATCACATCCTCACAACCTGCTCCGCAGAACCAAATACAAAACCAGAACAACCAAATAATTAATCACCAATCTACTCAATAAAGTATAATTCCCTAATATAAATTGGATATCTAAAATGTCACTCAAAATAAGATATACATTAAGTTAAATCTAAGCTGTTTTTATCATACCTAATAAAACACTTAAACTCAATACAATTGCCTAAATTTTATACACTAAAAAAAAAAAAAAAAAAAAAAAAAAAAAAAAAAAAAAAAACTCTCTTCAACACTCTCTCTCTCAGGTGACCATTAACAACCTTAATACCATCAAATTATTTAACTTATATTATAGCCATGCCCTATCTAAAAAAATAACTAGTGTTATCATTCTTCCTACTTATAACTACAAACACTCAATCCTTCAATGCAATTCTTCTGCCAACAGGACACAGATTAAATATGGCCCTCACTCGTTCCATTCGAACAAAACCTCCTGAAAAACAGCTGATACAATGCAGAAAATCAAAACAGTAATAAACGATTGATTCTGCTAAAATCAAGAAAAAAGTGGAATAGATGGATTTAAAATAATTAAATAATTAATAATTATCAGTCTGGCTCACCCTCTAACTGATATTCAGCTCAAATAAATGCTAAAATGGATAATTTCTAGAATTTTTGCCTCAAAATGGCTTTCTTATGCTCAAAGCTTTTATGAAAATCTAAACTATCAATTTCAGTCTTACATGTTCAGACAACTCTTAGTACATGCAAGATCCAACTCATCAAGCCTATGGGCTCCCGGATCGCACAACCTATGTAGCAGCTGCGCCCTTTCCAATACCCAGTTTTCACCCATTCCTGCCAAATGTAAGGTAATTAACACTGTTATCTTTGTTCTTGACTGGCGCATTATATCCAAATCTTTTAAATGCAATTCTCTGTCCAACAAAACACAGATTAAATATTGTCCTTGCTCACTCCATTCGGAAAGGTACTTCTTGAAAAACGGCTGACACAGTGCAGCAAATCAAAGCAATAATAAAAAATTAATTCTGCTGAGATCAAGAAAGGATAAAATAAATTGGAATTAAAATGGCTGACTCTCTTCAATACTTCAAATCAATCTAGCTCACCCTCTAACTGATAATTAAATCCAAATAAATACTAAAATACTAAAATAAATAATTTTCAAAATGGCTTTTCTTTGCTCAAAAATTTTTGTGAAAATCTAAACTATCAACTTTTCAGCCCTACAATGTACAGACAACTCTTAGTACACGCAAAATCCAACTTATAAAGCCTATAAGCTCCCGGATCGCACAACATATGTAGCAGCTACGCCCTTTCCAATACCCAAGTTTTGCCAATCCCTGCCAAACGTAAAGTAATTAACACTGCTACCTTTATTTTTGACTGGCACATTATATCCAAATCTTTTAAATGCAATTCTCTTGCCAACAAGACACAGATTAAATATTGCCCTTACTCGCTCCATTCGGAAAAGTACTTCCTGAGAAACAGCTGATACAATGCAGCATATCAAAAGAATAATAAACAATTAATTCTGCTAAAATCAAGAAAAAATAAAATAAATTGGAATTAAAATAATTAACTCTCTTCAATACTTCAAATCAATCTAGCTCACCCTCTAACTGATATTTAAATCCAAATAAATACTAAAATAAATAACTTTCAAAATTTTTGCCCTAAAATGGATTTTTTATGCTCAACATTTTTATGAAAATCTAAACTATCAATTTTTCAGTCCTACAATGTTCAGACAACTCTTAGTACACGCAAAATCCAACTTATTAAGCCTATAAGCTCCTGGATCGCACAACATATGTAGCAGCTACGCCCTTTCCAATACCCAAGTTTTGCCAATCCCTGCCAAACGTAAAGTAATTAACACTGCTACCTTTATTTTTTACTGGCACATTATATCCAAATCTTTTAAATACAATTCTCTTGCCAACAAGACACAAATTAAATATTGCCCTTACTCGCTCCATTCGGAAAAGTACTTCCCGAGAAACAGCTGATACAATGCAGCAAATCAAAACAACAATAAATAACTAATTCTACTAAAATCAAGAAAAAATAAAATAAATTGGAATCAAAATAATTAACTCTCTTCAATACTTCAAATCAATCTAGCTCACCCTCTAACTGATATTTAAATCCAAATTAATACTAAAATAAATAATTTTAAAAAATTCTTGCCTTAAAATGGCTTTTCTATGCTCAAAACTTCTATGAAAATCTAAACTATCAATTTTTCAGTCCTACAATGTTCAGACAACTCTTAGTACACGCAAAATCCAACTTATAAAGCCTATAAGCTCCCGGATCGCACAACATATGTAGCAGCTACGCCCTTTCCAATACCCAAGTTTTGCCAATCCCTGCCAAACGTAAAGTAATTAACACTGCTACCTTTATTTTTGACTGGCACATTATATCCAAATCTTTTAAATGCAATTCTCTTGCCAACAAGACACAGATTAAATATTGCCCTAACTCGCTTAATTCGGAAAAGTACTTCCTGAGAAACAGCTGATACAATGCAGCATATCAAAAGAATAATAAACAATTAATTCTGCTAAAATCAAGAAAAAATAAAATAAATTGGAATTAAAATAATTAACTCTCTTCAATACTTCAAATCAATCTAGCTCACCCTCTAACTGATATTTAAATCCAAATAATACTAAAATAAATAACTTTCAAAATTTTTGCCCTAAAATGGCTTTTTTATGCTCAACATTTTTATGAAAATCTAAACTATCAATTTTTCAGTCCTACAATGTTCAGACAACTCTTAGTACACGCAAAATCCAACTTATTAAGCCTATAAGCTCCTGGATCGCACAACATATGTAGCAGCTACGCCCTTTCCAATACCCAAGTTTTGCCAATCCCTGCCAAACGTAAAGTAATTAACACAGCTACCTTTATTTTTTACTGGCACATTATATCCAAATCTTTTAAATACAATTCTCTTGCCAACAAGACACAGATTAAATATCATCCTTGCTCACCCCTTTCGGACAAATACTTCCTGAGATACAGCTGACCCAATTCAGCAAATTAAACTTGTAAAAATTCCATAATCTAGCTAAAATAAAGAAAATAAATTAACTAAATAGGAATTAATTCCTCCCCCTTTCATCCTTACAATCTATTAGGTGGGAAATCATGTCCAGTCAGAAGCGGGCTTCTTCATAGGGTTCACCGAACTGATGCACTCTGAAAGCGCCAAAATACAAATGTCTTGGTGCCCTGTGAATGTATGACCAAATCTCTCTGGGGTGGTAGCCACACCTTACAACCTAACAATTAATTTTCCAGTTATATTATCAGATTAAGAGTTAAATAATCTAGATAAACTAAACAATACTATCAGGAGAGCTAACATGTCCAGTCAGAAATGGGCTTCTTTATAGGGTTCACCGAACTTCTGCATTCTGAAGTCGCCAAAATGCAAATGTCTTGATGCCCTATGAATGTATGACCAAATCTCTCAGGGGTGTAAACCCCTCCTAAATAACCTAACAATAATTTTCCAGTTATATTATCAGATTATAAGTTAAATATCTAGATAAACTAAACAATTCTATCAGGAGAGCTAACATGTCCAGTCAGAAATGGGCTTCTTTATAGGGTTCACCGAACTGCTGCATTCTGAAGTCGCCAAAATGCAAATGTCTTGGTGCCCAATGAATGTATGACCAAATCTCTCGAAGGTGTTAACCCCTCCTTAACAAAAATTTACAACTAACTTTCCAACTGTCTTATCAGATTATAAGTTAAAATAATCATGATACCTCTTCTTCCAAAAAATTGAAACCAAACAAACTATCCATAACCAAGTGAAACAGAGCTGTCAGGCACAGCTAATCTGATACACAGCCATTATCTTTCTCTCGAGATTGATATTACAAACTACCAAAATCAATATATATGTACGTGCCCGCCTCTCATAAGAAACTTGGCAAATGGACAACACCTGCATACACTTTGATTCAACTGCCAAATTGCATCACTGCAATTACACCGCCTAATCTTTCTCTTAAGATTAATATTACAAACTATCCATAACCAAGTGAAACAGAGCTGTCAGGCACAACTAAACTGATACACAACCATTATCTTTCTCTCGAGATTGATATTACAGACTACCCATAACCAAGTGAAACAGAGCTGTCAGGCACAGCTAATCTGATACACAGCCATTATCTTTCTCTCGAGACTGATATTACAAACTACCAAAATCAATATATATGTACGTGCCCGCCTCTCATAAGAGACTTGGCAAATGACAACACCTGCATACACTTTGATTCCACTGCCAAATTGCATCTCAGCAATTACACCGCCTAATCTCTCCTTATCAATATATATGTACGTGCCCGCCTCTCACAAGAGACTTGGCAAATGGACAACACCTGCATACACTTTGATCTTGAGTTTGATTAACTAACTGTTCCCTACTTGGGGCAACCAGATTATCAACCCGCCAGGTGAAATATGCCTAACACACACAATCCCCTCTCAAAAATAAACCCCTCCTAAATAACCTAACAAATAATTTTCCAGTTATAGTATCAGATTATAAGTTAAATAATCTAGATAAACTAAACATTCTATCAGGAGAAGTTAACATGTCCGGTCGGAAATGGGCTTCTTTTTAGGGTTCACTGAACTGCTGCATTCTGATGTTGCCAAAATACAAATGTCTTGGTGCCCTACGAATGTATGACCAAATCTCTCAAGGGTGTTAACCCCTCCTTAACAAAAATCTACAACTAACTTTCCAACTGTCTTACCAGATTATAAGTTAAAATAATCATGATACCTCTTCTTCCAAAAAATTAAAACCAAATACTAAAAAAAAACACACCTTACCTGGTAAACCAAATGCTACTCCTACTATGGAATAGACAAATCTCTAAATGAAACAGCCAATTTAAACTTAACCGCTACAACTCCCTATCTGGTACAACCAAATACATATCCCTTAAATGGGACAGCCAAGCTACAAACAAATCCATTATTTATACCTTTACCAAATTATCTTAAATGAACCAACTCATACCAATCCCTGTAATGGGACAAACCAAATAATTAACTATCAGATGCAATACATCAAAAACAACTCCCTCTTTTTCCTATTAAAAGAGCCAACCATCTTTACGTAGTCCACTACCCAGTGGTAACAGTAGGAACTAGCTCCAACCTCATATACATAGTATAACCAGGGGTTGGAGACATCATGTACTCAAGTTCTTAGCAACAGGCTAACTTGAGGAGTAAAAAAAAAAAAAAAAAAAAAAAAAGTATGACCAAATCTCTCGAAGGTGTTAACCCCTCCTTAACAAAAATTTACAACTAACTTTCCAACTGTCTTATCAGATTATAAGTTAAAATAATCATGATACCTCTTCTTCAAAAAATTGAAACCAAACAAACTATCCATAACCAAGTGAAACAGAGCTGTCAGGCACAGCTAATCTGATACACAGCCATTATCTTTCTCTCGAGATTGATATTACAAACTACCAAAATCAATATATATGTACGTGCCCGCCTCTCATAAGAAACCTGGCAAATGGACAACACCTGCATACACTTTGATTCAACTGCCAAATTGCATCACTGCAATTACACCGCCTAATCTTTCTCTTAAGATTAATATTACAAACTATCCATAACCAAGTGAAACAGAGCTGTCAGGCACAACTAAACTGATACACAACCATTATCTTTCTCTCGAGATTGATATTACAGACTACCCATAACCAAGTGAAACAGAGCTGTCAGGCACAGCTAATCTGATACACAGCCATTATCTTCTCTCGAGACTGATATTACAAACTACCAAAATCAATATATATGTACGTGCCCGCCCTCTCATAAGAGACTTGGCAAATGACAACACCTGCATACACTTTGATTCCACTGCCAAATTGCATCTCAGCAATTACACCGCCTAATCTCTCCTTATCAATATATATGTACGTGCCCGCCTCTCACAAGAGACTTGGCAATGGACAACACCTGCATACACTTTGATCTTGAGTTTGATTAACTAACTGTTCCCTACTTGGGGCAACCAGATTATCAACCCGCCAGGTGAAATATGCCTAACACACACAATCCCCTCTCAAAAATAAACCCCTCCTAAATAACCTAACAAATAATTTTCCAGTTATAGTATCAGATTATAAGTTAAATAATCTAGATAAACTAAACAATTCTATCAGGAGAAGTTAACATGTCCGGTCGGAAATGGGCTTCTTTTTAGGGTTCACTGAACTGCTGCATTCTGATGTTGCCAAAATACAAATGTCTTGGTGCCCTACGAATGTATGACCAAATCTCTCAAGGGTGTTAACCCCTCCTTAACAAAAATCTACAACTAACTTTCCAACTGTCTTACCAGATTATAAGTTAAAATAATCATGATACCTCTTCTTCCAAAAAATTGAAACCAAACAAACTATCCATAACCAAGTGAAACAGAGCTGTCAGGCACAGCTAATCTGATACACAGCCATTATCTTTCTCTCGAGATTGATATTACAAACTACCAAAATCAATATATATGTACGTGCCCGCCTCTCATAAGAAACTTGGCAAATGGACAACACCTGCATACACTTTGATTCAACTGCCAAATTGCATCACTGCAATTACACCGCCTAATCTTTCTCTTAAGATTAATATTACAAACTATCCATAACCAAGTGAAACAGAGCTGTCAGGCACAACTAACTGATACACAACCATTATCTTTCTCTCGAGATTGATATTACAGACTACCCATAACCAAGTGAAACAGAGCTGTCAGGCACAGCTAATCTGATACACAGCCATTATCTTTCTCTCGAGACTGATATTACAAACTACCAAAATCAATATATATGTACGTGCCCGCCTCTCATAAGAGACTTGGCAAATGACAACACCTGCATACACTTTGATTCCACTGCCAAATTGCATCTCAGCAATTACACCGCCTAATCTCTCCTTATCAATATATATGTACGTGCCCGCCTCTCACAAGAGACTTGGCAAATGGACAACACCTGCATACACTTTGATCTTGAGTTTGATTAACTAACTGTTCCCTACTTGGGGCAACCAGATTATCAACCCGCCAGGTGAAATATGCCTAACACACACAATCCCCTCTCAAAAATAAACCCCTCCTAAATAACCTAACAAATAATTTTCCAGTTATAGTATCAGATTATAAGTTAAATAATCTAGATAAACTAAACAATTCTATCAGGAGAAGTTAACATGTCCGGTCGGAAATGGGCTTCTTTTTAGGGTTCACTGAACTGCTGCATTCTGATGTTGCCAAAATACAAATGTCTTGGTGCCCTACGAATGTATGACCAAATCTCTCAAGGGTGTTAACCCCTCCTTAACAAAAATCTACAACTAACTTTCCAACTGTCTTACCAGATTATAAGTTAAAATAATCATGATACCTCTTCTTCCAAAAATTAAACCAAATACTAAAAAAAAACAACACCTTACCTGGTAAACCAAATGCTACTCCTACTATGGAATAGACAAATCTCTAAATGAAACAGCCAATTTAAACTTAACCGCTACAACTCCCTATCTGGTACAACCAATACATATCCCTTAAATGGGACAGCCAAGCTACAAACAAATCCATTATTTATACCTTTACCAAATTATCTTAAATGAACCAACTCATACCAATCCCTGTAATGGGACAAACCAAATAATTAACTATCAGATGCAATACATCAAAAACAACTCCCTCTTTTTCCTATTAAAAGAGCCAACCATCTTTACGTAGTCCACTACCCAGTGGTAACAGTAGGAACTAGCTCCAACCTCATATACATAGTATAACCAGGGGTTGGAGACATCATGTACTCAAGTTCTTAGCAACAGGCTAACTTGAGGAGTAAAAAAAAAAAAAAAAAAAAAAGTGAGTTTCTTGTACTTGAAGCTTATAGATATCGCCTGACTAATCACGTCTCGTAAACCAGCATGGATGGTTTTTTAAACTTTTGGTATTGTTCACATGTATATACAAAACTTATCACTTACATGCATTGTTCATCTGATCCTTCACTCCATTGTTACACTCACTCTCTCACACCTTGCATTACCGTGCATTAAAATAATTATATCGGTTTAGCTCAATTTGTATCATGGCCTTTCTTACACTGATGACCATAGGCTAAGCAAAATAGTGCTACGGTGTACGTCATCTTTCTACTGATCCGTCCATTTTCTTACTTGAGCTTCCTTTTAAACTCTTAAATTCACTCCCTGTGATGTAACCACTCGTGACTTACCTTTAAAAAAAAAATCTCATTTAACTGAATCATTTCAACCTCACTCACACATCCTGCCTCACAGCATCACTCTGTTTGAAGGCACTTAAAGTGTGTATGATCATCTTCTGTGTTCTGGCAAGCCTTATGCTGACGACCATAGACTTGGCAAATAGTGCGACAGTGTACGTCCTCACTGTAATGCTCAGCCTGTCACGAAATTTGACCATACTAAACTCAGCTATCTAACTCTCTAGTTAGTCCACATTACCATCACTTAAGTGATTTATAATCAATTTTTAACCTATCAGCTGCGAACTCTTATGTAGCGATCTGTATCTTAATTTTTCATATATGTTTTTCAATCTGATCATATATTTACATGGTGATGTACCTGACTGAGGAGTGCGGGTACAATATCACCACCATCAGTAAACGTCTGCTTATTTTGCTCCTTGCATTGAGGCACCTGCAGTACATTTTACCAATCTCGTGCCTCTCCTCAAATCTTTGTCGTTCATCTCAGTTGGCTTATGGCAAAAATTAAATTTTGCTGACGCTGCTTCTCCTCGACTTGGAATTTATGCTTATCAATGCCTTCTAATCACAAAAAAGCTGAATTCCTGTCAGTCATAACATAAATCCTGTGTGCTTTTGTTTATTTCGCACAGCGACGGTGTGGGTTGTGTTAACTCTTTTGCTTACCTGTGATGAGGTTATTGCCTGCCCTGACCCACACCACCATCGTTGTCTGCTGGGTAAACTTAAGTACTCTGAACCAGGAAAAAAAAAAAAAAAAAAAAAAAAAACCCAGTATGTCATCTCGCATTCGCAAATGGCTGCAGATCCAAACTGCGGACAGAGTGGACTGTCGTCTTAAAACATGACCACCACCACCATCCTCACCGTCGTCGTCGTCCTCAGCACCACCTGTAATGACACTAGCAGCCATCATACAACAACATGCAAGCAGCAGAGAGCAGCTACTATTCCCTCTGCAAACACCATCAACGAACAGAAGCCATCATCCTTATGCTGTCATCAACAATCAACAACATCAGTTGCAATCAACAGCGAGCAGCAGTTCATTTCCGCTGCAACCACTTTTTTTTCTGCTACTATCATCGACATCGGCTTGCAGGATGCATTCCTGAGGCACCGCATCGCTTTCAATCAATCAACAAACATCAACGAAACGCCTTCAAATACAATAATAAGTTAGAAATTTAATTCTGAAATAGCCATAAGTTTGAACTATATTGTACACATAGCTCTATAAGTTGTAAAAGCTAAGCTCTTATTCTTTTCAAAAAAAAAAAAACTCTAAATTATCTTCCCCCTTTCCTTCTCACTAAACAACATCTAATTCTCAATCCAAATTCATCTTAAATACTTAATTTTCACTCCATAACTCTCTTATTCTGTAACTAAAATTGCAACTCTCTTTATTTCTCATCAAATTTTTAAAAATCAACCTAATTGATCGTCTAAACTTGCGTTCTATTTAAAAATCCAAACTAATTCTTATTTGAAATGCACTTTCTCTTTTAAATTCACTTAACCTTAGTCTATAATTTTTCGATCGTTAAAATCGCGTTCTATTCAAAAAAAAAAAAAAAAAAAATTCAACCTATTCTAAATTAATATCTTTTTATACTCTAATTTGAAATGCTCTTCAACTCTTAAATTCACTTATCCTTACTATATCATTTTTTCGATCATCAAAATTTGCGTTAAAAATTCAATCTATTCTAAATTCATAATTTTTGCACCTAAATTTGAAATGCCTTTCAACTTTTAAATTCACTTAACCTTAGTCTATAAATTTCGAACGTCAAATCGCGTTCTATTCAAAAGAAATTCAATCTACCTTAATTTCATACTTTTTATACTCTAATTTGAAATGCTCTTCAACTCCTAAATTCACTTATCCTTACTCTATCATTTTTTCGATCGTCAAATTTGCATTCTATTCAAAAACTCAATCTATTCTAAATTCATATTTTTTGCAACAAAATTTGAAATGCTTTTCATCTTTTAAATTCAATTGCCTTATCTTCTCTATAAATTTATCGATCAATTTTGCGTTCTATTCAAAAATTCCAAAATTTTAAGTTCATTCTTTTTATACTCTAATTTGAAATGCTTTTCAACTCTTAAATTCTCTATAATTTTTCGATTGTTAAAATCGCGTTCTATTCAAAAAATTCAACCTATTTTAAATCCATATATTTTATATATAATGCTTTTCCTCTTTTAATTTCACTCTTTCGATCGTTAAATTTGCGTTCTATACAAAAAATTCAAACTATTCTAAATTCATATTTTTTTTACACTTGAATTTCAAACGATTTTCAACTTTCAAGTCTTCTTGTCCCTACTCTTTATTCTTATCGATAATCAAATTTGCACTCTTTTCAATTTTAAACTATCTTAAACTCATACCTTATACACCTAAATTTGAAATGCTTTTCATCTTTTAAATTCACGTATCCTTACTCTCCCACTTTTTCGATAACTAAATTTGCGTTCTATACAAAAAATTCAAACTATTCTAAATTCATATAGTTTATTCTTTTCAAAATCCCAAATTTCAAACAACCTTAAGTTTATACTCTATACACTATAAATTGAAATGCTTTTGTACATCTAAATTCACTTACATTTTCTTCCCTATCATTTTTTCGATCATTCAAATTTGCGTTCCATTCAAAAAACTCAATCTATTCTAAATTCATATCTTTTTTACACTTAAATTTGAAATGCATTCCAACTTTCAGTTCACTTACATATTCTTCCCTATCATTTTTTCGATCATCCAAATTTGCGTTCTATTCAAAATTTTCAAAATTCAAACAATTTTAAATTCTTATAGTTTACACCTTAATTTGAAATGCTTTTTAACTTATAAATTCGCTAATCATTACTCTATAATTTTTGGATCGTCAAATTTGCACTCTTTTCAAAAATTCAAACTATTTTAAATTCATACTTTCTATACTCTAATTCGAAATGCTTTTCAACTCTTAAATTCTCTATAATTTTTCGATTGTTTAAACAGCGTTCTATTCAAAAAAAATTCAACCTATTCTATATCCATATATTTTATACTTTAATGCTTTTCCTCTTTTAATTTCACTCTTTCGATTATTCAAATTTGCGTTCTATACAAAAAATTCAAACTATTCTAAATTCATACCTTTTACACTTTAACTTCAAACGATCTTAATGTTTTCAAGTATGCTTATCCGTACTCTCTCATTTTTTCGATCATCCAAATTTGCATTCTATTCAAAAATTCAAACTATTTTAAATTCATACCTTATACACCTAAATTTGAAATGCTTTTCATCTTTTAATTCACTTGCCTTATCCTCTCTATAAATTATCGATCATCCAAATTTGCATTCTACTCAAAAACTTAATCTATTCTAAATTCATATTTTTTGCAACTTAATTTGAAATGCTTTTCAACATCTAAATTCACTTACATTTTCTTCCCTATCATTTTTTCGATCATTCAAATTTGCATTCCATTCAAAAACTCAATCTATTCTAAATTCATATCTTTTTTACACTTAAATTTGAAATGCATTCCAACTTTCAGTTCACTTACATATTCTTCCCTATCATTTTTTCGATCATCCAAATTTGCGTTCTATTCAAAAATTTCCAAAATTCAAACAACTTTAAATTCTTATAGTTTACACCTTAATTTGAAATGCTTCTTAATCATTACTCTATAATTTTTTGGATCGTCAAATTTGCACTCTTTTCAAAAATTCAAACTATTTTAAATTCATACTTTCTGTACTCTAATTCGAAATGCTTTTCAACTCTTAAATTCTCTATAATTTTTCGATTGTTTAAACAGCGTTCTATTCAAAAAAAAATTCAACCTATTCTATATCCATATATTTTATACTTTAATGCTTTTCCTCTTTTAAATCCACTCTTTCGATTATTCAAATTTGCGTTCTATACAAAAAATTCAAACTATTCAAAACTCATACCTTTTACACTTTAACTTCAAACGATCTTAATGTTTTCAAGTATGCTTATCCGTACTCTCTCATTTTTTCGATCATCCAAATTTGCATTCTATTCAAAAATTCAAACTATTTTAAATTCATATGTTTTATATTCTAATTTTAAATGCATTTCAACTTAACCTTCCCTGCAAACCTCACACTCCTCTTAATAACTTAAACTTGCAAAATTAACTTCACTCTTTCTCTCTATTATTAAAACTTCTTCTCTCCTCAACAATCCTCAAAAATCAAAATAGCGTTAAGCTATTAACTATTTCTATTCCTATTTCTCCTCGTCAAACAAAATTGTTAAATAACTTTTTTTCCTTTTTCAAAAAAAAATAACTTACAAATATTGTTACCATTAAGAATACAACAACAACAAATATTGTCATAGGCTTAATGCTTACAAAAAACAAAAAACAAAACAACAAAATCATTACCTTGCATCCAAACTACCCCAATACGAATCAACAATCAGGCAGGTTATCCATTTAAATTTCTAACCACTCAAACTCTAGCCAAAAACTTTCGATAAAATCAAAAAAATTCAATCATAACTATATAACTTTTATATATACAACTCTCATCAAAAACTATTTGTTAAAAACAAGTAAAACAAGGCTTTAAAGTCATACAATTAGGATATCTTATGCACCTAAAAAATCAAACCTTTTACCCAAGGATAGCAATATGCCCGTCGAACATTAGTTTTCAGAATGAGAGAGCGGGCATACTTTTGCTATAGTCAAAACGTACATTTCAGAATGCCCTTTTTCATTTAGCATTTGAGGCACTGTCTGTACATATTCTAACCAAGTAAACTTGTCATCTCTCATCGTAATTATAAAATTAACAACACCAACCATAACTGCTGGCTTAATGGCATACAAATTAATTGCTGACGCCGCTCTATACCCTAAGTTACAATTATTCACAACCCACAAAAATGCTAAATAATTAAATACATACATATATACTTAAAGCTAGCCACTTAAGATACAAATGTAAAAGAATATAAAAGAATGTCATGTCTAGTGAATTAAGCAAAAATATTGTAACCAAATCATGAAATAAATCTGTGTCTGCATTATTTATGCTAGTCCATACAGTGAGTGTATATGCGTTGCGAAGCCAAAAATACTTCCGCACACACATAACACCCACTTCCCAGCATAATCATAGCAGTTCACTATACCCACAGAAAAACTATTTTAAATTCATATGTTTTATATTCTAATTTTAAATGCATTTCAACTTAACCTTCCCTGTAAACCTCACACTCCTCTTAATAACTTAAACTTGCAAAATTAACTTCACTCTTTCTCTCTATTATTAAAACTTCTTCTCTCCTCAACAATCCTCAAAAATCAAAATAGCGTTAAGCTATTAACTATTTCTATTCCTATTTCTCCTCGTCAAACAAAAATTGTTAAATAACTTTTTTTCCTTTTTCAAAAAAAAATAATTTACAAATATTGTTACCATTAAGAATACAACAACAACAAATATTGTCATAGGCTTAATGTTTACAAAAAACAAAAAACAAAACAACAAAAATCATTACCTTGCATCCAAACTACCCCATACGAATCAACAATCAGGCAGGTTATCCATTTAAATTTCTAACCACTCAAACTCTAGCCAAAAACTTTCGATAAAATCAAAAAAATTCAATCATAACTATATAACTTTTATATATACAACTCTCATCAAAAACTATTTGTTAAAAACAAGTAAAACAAGGCTTTAAAGTCATACAATTAGGATATCTTATGCACCTAAAAAAAAATCAAACCTTTTACCCAAGGATAGCAATATGCCCGTCGAACATTAGTTTTTCAGAATGAGAGAGCGGGCATACTTTTGCTATAGTCAAAACGTACATTTCAGAATGCCCTTTTTCATTTAGCATTTGAGGCACTGTCTGTACATATTCTAACCAAGTAAACTTGTCATCTCTCATCGTAATTATAAAATTAACAACACCAACCATAACTGCTGGCTTAATGGCATACAAATTAATTGCTGACGCCGCTCTATACCCTAAGTTACAATTATTCACAACCCACAAAAATGCTAAATAATTAAATACATACATATATACTTAAAGCTAGCCACTTAAGATACAAATGTAAAAGAATGTAAAAGAATGTCATGTCTAGTGAATTAAGCAAAAATATTGTAACCAAATCATGAAATAAATCTGTGTCTGCATTATTTATGCTAGTCCATACAGTGAGTGTATATGCGTTGCGAAGCCAAAAATACTTCCGCACACACATAACACCCACTTCCCAGCATAATCATAGCAGTTCACTATACCCACAGAATTTATCGCCATTTCTCAAATTTACTAATACTCTCGCTGCCTTTTATTCCACCCCTAACAGATGCTGCTGCACGAGGATCGCCGACTGCGAGCTGTTGACTGCGGACGGGCAGAATGGCGGCCGCTGCACTTGTACTGGCAAACGGATGTAAAGAAGGCATGCACTGGCTGATGGACTCATTATTGTGACAGTCAGTCATTGTGTTCGGACGTGCTCAAGCAACTCTCTCTACTCGCCTCGCCTCTCCCTTCAGTTCAGTGCTAAAAAAAATAAAAGTGGAAATAAGAGAAAAGACTCTAAAAGTGATAATTGTGCGGTGGAATTAATAAATGTGCATCATCATTGCGTATGCATATATATGTATATGTATTTATGTATGCTGCTCTTTGTGCGAGTAAAATTGTACTTTTCAGTACACAAAGAGATCTAATGAATATTTTCCATAAACAATTTAATGCACAAAATATAAATATAAATAAAATAATAATTAACTAAATCAACACATATAAACAAAACAAAATCTTCTGTGTGCGAGCAAAATTGTACTTTTCAGTACACAAAGAGATCTAATGAATATTTTCACAAACAATTTAATGCACAAAATATAAATATAAATAAAATAATTTAAAAAGTGAACAATCAACAAAACTTTTGAAACAATAATAGTGACTGTACACAGAAACCCAGTTTTTTTCCAGTGTCACGCTAAAATTTTCAAAATCAGCATGCATCCTATAATTAGTACAGCCACATACAGCAGAGCAGCCATTTTTCAGCACTCCAGAATACCATAATTTGCTCTGGTAATTTTCCGCTAGTGGGAGCAGCAGCAGCAGCGAAAAACAACAAGCAAAGACGCATACTACTACAATCAACACGACCACCATTTTATAAAAGACGACGCGCGAGCAAAGCGTACAGCCAAGCCGTTAAACAGCGATCAAACAGCGGACATCCGTCGCTCTATTATACATGCGCAAGCGAGACATCGGCAATCAACAACAACAACAACAACCAGCCACAACAAGCATCGTCAACCATCTTTCTTTTTTAGGAAAATTTTTATTTTGAATGCAAGTACAGCCACGCTTATTACTACTAATTTTTCATTATTCATACATGCATGTACATCCATACACATTATTTCTACACACATTATTATTATCTTTCCCCACCTAATTATATTATTATTGTAATAAATGACTTACTCTTTCCTCCCTAATAATTCACAGCACATATAATTATACTCCTCATAGGTATCAAAATCGTTTATCCTTTTTTTTTTTTTGGATTACATACTTCTTATTTAAAGCTGTTCTACTAATACTCATTCTCTCTTTTCAATAAATCGCTACATATACATGCACTCAAATTCAAGCCTCCTCTAATACCCTTCTACCTACTACCCCTTAAAAATCTCATTCCAAAAGACTTGCAAATCAATAAATAAAAACAAACAAATACTTTTCGCCTCTAACACTTGTTCTACCTGACCACCTTTCTCGCACACTTTTGCTGCCCATTCATTTTACTGTCCCAGTCAATAAACTATTTTGTGTACTAATTGCCTATTATTGATATTTACCACCCTGCATTTACCTGCATCTAATCTGCCACCGTCACTCGCCTCTTGACTTTTGATCTTTTGTACCATTTTTCTTTTCTTGCTACTCCACTAAAAATATGCTACTTTTCAAACTTTACAATCATCACACAAACAGTCACCCATAAATCTTTGCTTCTGCCCTTGTGGTTTTTTGGTTCTCCTTTTCTAGCACATTTTCCATCTGTTGCTACCCTTTCTCAAAAATTGTATCCACTAAAAATAAACTTTTTAAAAATATAACTATATCTTTTTGACATTACTAATTATATTTTTGCCCACTTTCTGATATTAATCATCTAAATTGCCTATAGAAAATAACCCAAAACTAAATAATACTCAATTTTACTCTCCCTTTGTAAAATGCACAATTCACTAAATAACTTGGATCAGTTAGGATGACATTATAAACTTTTAGC
This sequence comes from Scaptomyza flava, assembly GCA_030179655.1. Taxonomy (NCBI): domain Eukaryota; kingdom Metazoa; phylum Arthropoda; class Insecta; order Diptera; family Drosophilidae; genus Scaptomyza; species Scaptomyza flava. Next base: position 66,880 of record JARNME010000338.1, on the reverse strand, counting down.
CTCTCTTAGAAAGCAGCTCTCAGTAATTAACAATAGCGTTGCATTATAGAATATGGCCATGTATTAGGTGCGCACTCGCCCTCACAACTCTTTCTCACCCACTTCCACTGTCACATGACTCTCTTTTTCAATTTGCCGTCGGCAAAAATAAAATCAAAAAAATTTTTTTTTTTTTTGTTTTCTTCATAAAATCCAAAACACATAAACAGCCTCTTCCTTTCCTTCTCTTATACCTGTTGTGTTTGAGGATACCCTTGTTTTTGAATACCCTAACTCTCGCATTCACCCATAAGCCCCTTTGTTTTTTCTTTTTTCATATTCACCTTAAATAACTCTATACTCTAGCAGCGCTCTTAATAACCAACATGATGGCAGCACTATTCCAATCATTTTTCAAAAAATACATTTCATACTATATTACTTTTATCTCACCTATATCTCACCCATGCGTTGCTACTAAAACTGGGCATACACAGGGCACTAATCAAATAAAATATAAAAATTGTAAAAAAAAAAAACAAACAAAAAAAAACAAAAACAAAATTTATACATAAAAATTAATAAATGGTCTTTTCTCAACTCACTCCAATCCTCTCTCCCACAACAGACTTAAAACTAAATATGTCAATGTTTTATGAACAACGGCTCACGCCATCACCATCTTCACCGTGCTCATCCGAATGTCCACCGATCCTCCTCCATCAGATACCTTAGCATCCAATGTGAACCAGCATATGGATTGCTATAGTGAGAGAGTGAATAATATCAACGCATTCGTCACTATTGATGATAGTGTCGCAGATGATACCAGCGACAACAATCCATATGGTACGCAGTCGCTTCAAACAGCTCTGGAAGCAGTCTCATCACCAAAGTCAAACCTGGCTCCTCTATCGTCATCGCCGCAGCAATCTGGAACCAATGAATCCACTAACACAAAAATAGTAGATGATGTGGTACTTGTTGCTGGCAGCAGTGATGAAGACAGAGGCAGCAACATCAGCAACAACAAAAACAGCAAGAACAACAAAAAAAGCAAAACATCCACCAACAACATCAATGCCGGCAAAAGAGTCAGAGCTGATCTTGGTACGACTGACACGGTTTCTATCATAGACGCTAACGGCAATAGTGTCAACGATGGAATCAGACGTGACGGTGCCAGTGTCAGCCCAACAGCACTCTCAAGCAAATTGCCGGCCAAAAAGCGCCTCGATGCGACTCCAAAAAGACAACGAAACTCACAACACAAACCAAAACAGCCAGACCAACAACAACAGCCAAAAAATCAACAACACCAGCAACATAAACTTGCTAAAAAACAAGGTAATACAACATCTGTGGAGGGCAAATCTTTTAAGCCACCCCAGATCTGTATAAATCTAAACCAAAACGGCGAAATGCCCTCAATACTGAACATTGAAAGCCTAAGCGTGGACTTTTTGATTGCCCTACTCAACGATCATACACCACCAGTCAGTGATTATACAATCAAACTGAGTGGTCCGCGAGTAGCAAGAATTCACACTGAATCTTCTAGTGCTTACCGCACAATAATACACATCCTGCAGGACACAAAAGTCCAATATAATTCGTATCAAATGCGTGAAGAGCGATCGCTAAAGGTTGTCATCCGGGGAATCCACTCCTCCACCCACACCTCTATCGTCAAGAATGAGCTTCAGAAGATGGGATATACCGTCAAATCGGTTTTCAACCCTACCTTTAATAGACCTCATGGTGCCGGCACTTTCCACCCCGACCTGTTCCATGTTGAACTGGCCCAAACTGGACCAGAGCACACAAATAACAGCATCTTCAAAATCAAAAAATTATGCCACTTTGCTGTCCGTGTTGAGTGGCCAAAGCGCATCAAATACAATCTACCTCAATGCCATCGGTGCCAAAGGCACAATCACACGGCAAAATACTGCCATCATACGCCCCGATGCGTAAAGTGTGGTAGCGATCATGCTACTACGGCATGCACCAAACCGGCTAACACACCAGCCAAATGTGTCAATTGCGGACAGCCCCATACGGCTAATTATAAAGGATGCCCGCTTCGCATCAAACTTCTTGCATCAAAAATGCCAAAAATAACAAAGGACAAACAAGGCACTGTCAGCAAAATCATCAGCAACAACAACAAGGCCATCAACAACGACAACATCAACAAAAGAGCTCCGAACAAAGGCAAGAACAAAGTCTTGTCAGCCATCAATGCCAAACCGATACAAAATCCCAATCAAAAACTCGACTCGATCCGATACCGTCAAAAATCCAAACGTGATATAAACGGAAAAACAGACAGTAAATTGCGACAAAAACAGAACATGAACAACTCAGAACATTCTAATAAGCAGATATTAGCAGATGACATACCGTCTACCTCTGCTCAAGCAGCTGCTGCCAGAGCCAATGTTAAAATCACAGGCTCCAGACTGGCAAATAGACTAATAATACCATGCCCTAAAATTCAGCCATCAGCCGAAAAGCTGAAGAAACATCAAGAAAACTTAGAGTCTGACTCGGACTCTGACATATTCCTGTAACCATGACTATTCACTTAACGCTCTATAAGCCACCGAAAAAAAAAACTACTATTAATACATAAATTTAAGAGTAAAACGAACATACAAACAAATGAAAACAGTTAAAAAAAAAAAAAAATAAAATAAAAATAAAACAACTTTTAACTTACCTTCTCTTCTCAAAAAAAAAAAAAATAAATAAATAAAAAAGAAATAAAAAAAAAAAAAAATATATATATATTTTCTTTTAAAGAAAGAAAAAAAAAAACAAATAAAAAGAGGATAATTTTACAAATAATCCGAAAACACAAAATATCATGACAGTCACAGACTCTTGCCATCATCGAACCTGAAAAATAAAAATAAAAATTAAACTTAAAAACTGCCAAAACTTGCACCAATTAGAATGCAAATAAACCAAACTGACGGCCATTCGAGCCCTCAACATAATTAAGCCCTATATTTCTCTCTCTCTTCCACTTTTCTTTTTCCCTAAGCGTTTAGCGCACACACTTCCAGTAAACCAGCAAGGACGAATTATGATCTGAATTATGATGGATGAAACAATGATAATCCAAACCGCAACTTCTCTCCGACGTCCCACCACAAAATACACAAACCAAGTTCCCAATAAATTTTTTACAAACCCAACGATTTTACAAAAAAGCATACTAATTCCCCTTTTGTCTTATGTCTATTTCAGTCGAGTCGATAACCCAGACCATGCAAGCATTATGCTTGACATAAGAAAATATAACTGACTCCCGCACCTGCGCAAATTGAAGTCTTCAAGTCTGCTTATGCAAACAAGATGTCATCCAAATGGGCTGTGACAGCAACCACTGGCAGAAGCCGCCATCGAGTTCAGCTTCATCGTCATCGCCACCACCATCATCATCATCGCTATAAGACATCGCGTTGCGGCCCTGTGTACCGAGCAAGTACACACCCACACCACCTGTAATGACACTAGCAGCCATCATACAACAACATGCAAGCAGCAGAGAGCAGCTACTTTTTCCGCTGCAAACACCATCAACGAACAGAAGCCATCATCCTTATGCTGCCATCAACAATCAACAACATCAGTTGCAATCAACAGCGAGCAGCAGTTCATTTCCGCTGAAACCACCTTTCTTTCTGCTGCTATCATCGACATCGGCTTGCAGCATGCATTCCTGAGGCACCGCATCGCTTTCAATCAATCAACAAACAATCAACGAAACGCCTTCAAATACAATAATAAGTTAGAAATTTAATTCTGAAACAGCCATAAATTTTAACTATATTGTACACATAGCTCTATAAGTTGTAAAAGCTAAGCTCTTATTCTTTTCAAAAAAAAAAAAAACTCTAAATTATCTTCCCCCTTTCCTTCTCACTAAACAACATCTAATTCTCAATCCAAATTCATCTTAAATACTTAATTTTCACTCCATAACTCTCTTATTCTGTAACTAAAATTGCAACTCTCTTTATTTCTCATCAAATTTTTAAAAATCAACCTAATTGATCGTCTAAACTTGCGTTCTATTTAAAAATCCAAACTAATTCTTATTTGAAATGCTTTTCCTCTTTTAAAATTCACTTAACCTTAGTCTATAATTTTTCGATCGTTAAAATCGCGTTCTATTCAAAAACAAAAAAAAAATTTTCAACCTATTCTAAATTAATATCTTTTTATACTCTAATTTGAAATGCTCTTCAACTCTTAAATTCACTTATCCTTACTCTATCATTTTTTCGATCATCAAAATTTGCGTTAAAAATTCAATCTATTCTAAATTCATAATTTTTGCACCTAAATTTGAAATGCCTTTCAACTTTTAAATTCACTTAACCTTAGTCTATAAATTTTCGAACGTCAAAATCGCGTTCTATTCAAAAGAAATTCAATCTACCTTTATTTCATACTTTTTATACTCTAATATGAAATGCTCTTCAACTCCTAAATTCACTTATCCTTACTCTATCATTTTTTCGATCGTCAAATTTGCATTCTATTCAAAAACTCAATCTATTCTAAATTCATATTTTTTGCACCTTAATTTGAAATGCTTTTCATCTTTTAAATTCACTTGCCTTATCTTCTCTATAAATTTTATCGATCATCCAAGTTTGCATTCTATTCAATAACTCAATCTATTCTAAATTCATATTTTTTGCAACAAAATTTGAAATGCTATTCATCTTTTAAATTCAATTGCCTTATCTTCTCTATAAATTTATCGATCATCCAAATTTTGCGTTCTATTCAAAAATTCCAAAATTTTAAGTTCATTTTTTTTATACTCTAATTTGAAATGCTTTTCAACTCTTAAATTCTCTATAATTTTTCGATTGTTAAAATCGCGTTCTATTCAAAAAATTCAACCTATTTTAAATCCATATATTTTATATTTTAATGCTTTTCCTCTTTTAATTTCACTCTTTCGATTATTCAAATTTGCGTTCTATACAAAAATTCAAACTATTCTAAATTAATATTTTTTTTTTTTTTTTTTTTTTTTTTTTTTTTTTTTTTTTTTTTTTTTTTTTTTTACACTTGAATTTCAAACGATCTTCAACTTTCAAGTCTTCTTGTCCCTACTCTTTATTCTTTTCGATTGTCAAATTTGCACTCTTTTCAAATTTCAAACTATCTTAAACTCATACCTTATACACCTAAATTTGAAATGCTTTTCATTTTATAAAATTCACTTGCCTTATCTTCTCTATAAATTTATCGATCATTCAAATTTGCGTTCCATTCAAAAACTCAATCTATTCTAAATTCATATTTTTTGCAACAAAATTTGAAATGCTTTTCATCTTTAAATTCAATTGCCTTATCTTCTCTATGAATTTATCGATCATCCAAATTTTGCGTTCTATTCAAAAATTCCAAAATTTTAAATTCATACTTTTTATACTCTAATTTGAAATGCTTTTCAACTCTTAAATTCTCTATAATTTTTCGATTGTTAAAATCGCGTTCTATTCAAAAATTCAACCTATTTTAAATCCATATATTTATATAATAATGCTTTTCCTCTTTTAATTTCACTCTTTCGATTATTCAAATTTGCGTTCTATACAAAAATTCAAACTATTCTAAATTCATATTTTTTTTTTTTTTTTTTTTTTTTTTTTTTTTTTTTTACACTTGAATTTCAAACGATCTTCAACTTTCAAGTCTTCTTGTCCCTACTCTTTATTCTTTTCGATTGTCAAATTTGCACTCTTTTCAAATTTCAAACTATCTTAAACTCATACCTTATACACCTAAATTTGAAATGCTTTTCATCTTTTAAATTCACGTATCCTTACTCTCCCACTTCTTCGATAACTAAATTTGCGTTCTATACAAAAAATTCAAAACTATTCTAAATTCATATAGTTTATTTCTTTTCAAAAATCCCAAAATTCAAACAACCTTAAGTCTATACTCTATACACTATAAATTGAAATGCTTTTCTACATCTAAATTCACTTACATTCTCTTCCCTATCATTTTTTTCGATCATTCAAATTTGCGTTCCATTCAAAAACTCAATCTATTCAAAATTCATATCTTTATTACACTTAAATTTGAAATGCATTCCAACTTTCAGTTCACTTACATATTCTTCCCTATCATTTTTTCGATCATCCAAATTTGCATTCTATTCAAAAATTTCCAAAATTCAAACAACTTTAAATTCTTATAGTTTACACCTTAATTTGAAATGCTTCTTAATCATTACTCTATAATTTTTTGGATCGTCAAATTTGCACTCTTTCAAAAATTCAAACTATTTTAAATTCATACTTTCTATACTCTAATTCGAAATGCTTTTCAACTCTTAAATTCTCTATAATTTTTCGATTGTTTAAACAGCGTTCTATTCAAAAAAAATTCAACCTATTCTATATCCATATATTTTATACTTTAATGCTTTTCCTCTTTTAAATCCACTCTTTCGATTATTCAAATTTGCGTACTATACAAAATTCAAACTATTCAAAACTCATACCTTATACACTTTAACTCCAAACGATCTTAATGTTTTCAAGTTTGCTTATCCGTACTCTCTCATTTTTTTCGATCATCCAAATTTGCTTTCTATTCAAAAATTCAAACTATTTTAAATTCATATGTTTTATATTCTAATTTTAAATGCATTTCAACTTAACCTTCCCTGTAAACCTCACACTCCTCTTAATAACTTAAACTTGCAAATTAACTTCACTCTTTCTCTCTATTATTAAAACTTCTCTCTCTCCTCTACAATCCTCAAAGATCAAATAGCGTTAAGCTATTAACTATTTCTATTCCTATTTCTCCTCGTCAAACAAAATTGTTAAATAACTTTTTTTTCCTTTTTCAAAAAATAATTTACAAATATTGTTACCATTAAGAATACAACAACAACAAATATTGTCATAGGCTTAATGTTTACAAAAACAAAAAAACAAAATCATTACCTTGCATCCAAACTACCCCAATACGAATCAACAATCAGGCAGGTTATCCATTTAAACTTCTAACCACTCAAACTCTAGCCAAAAACTTTCGATAAAATCAAAAAAATTCAATCATAACTATATAACTTTTATATATACAACTCTCATCAAAAACTATTTGTTAAAAACAAGTAAACAAGGCTTTAAAGTCATACAATTAGGATATCTTATGCACCTAAAAAAAATCAAACCTTTTACCCAAGGATAGCAATATGCCCGTCGAACATTAGTTTTCAGAATGAGAGAGCGGGCATACTTTTGCTATAGTCAAAACGTACATTTCAGAATGCCCTTTTTCATTTAGCATTTGAGGCACTGTCTGTACATATTCTAACCAAGTAAACTGTCATCTCTCATCGTAATTATAAAATTAACAACACCAACCATAACTGCTGGCTTAATGGCATACAAATTAATTGCTGACGCCGCTCTATACCCTAAGTTACAATTATTCACACCCACAAAAATGCTAAATAATTAAATACATACATATATACTTAAAGCTAGCCACTTAAGATACAAATGTAAAAGAATGTAAAAGAATGTCATGTCTAGTGAATTAAGCAAAAATATTGTAACCAAATCATGAAATAAATCTGTGTCTGCATTATTTATGCTAGTCCATACAGTGAGTGTATATGCGTTGCGAAGCCAAAAATACTTCCGCACACACATAACACCCACTATACCCACAGAAAAGCCTCTTAACCTCTTTGAAGTTGAGCTGCAGACTAGCCCGGATGGCAGCCACGAAAAAATACATAAGCTTCAATACTTGGGCAACCAAGCTATTGAAGTAGAGAGATTTGCCAAGCCGCGCGATCCTGCCCAGTGCCACAGATGCCAAAAATTTGGCCATACAAAAAATTATTGTCGGCGGCCATACAGGTGTATGAAGTGTGCGGGCGACCACACGACCTCGTCGTGTACGAAGCCCCGGCATGTGACCCCGAAATGCGCTAATTGTAAACTGGATCACGTAAGCTGCTATAAGGGATGTGCAGAGTTTAAAAAGGCACGCGGAGTCATGACGCGGCCAAAACGTATAACAAACAGCAGCCAATTAAACGCCTCCCTTATAGCCAGCAGCAGCAACAACACCAGCAGCCAATAAACAACCAAAGTCGACGACAGCAGCAGCAGCAACAACAAACACGCGCTGGCTTGTCGTACAGCTTCGTTATACGGAATGGCAACAACTCCAGCTTGGCCCAGCAGCAGCAACAACAACATCAACGTAAGCAGCAGCAACAACAACAGCAACGTAAACAGCAGCAACAACAGCAGCAGCCAAAAACCAAGATCCCCAACACGCCAATAAACAAAACACAGCAGCCTAAGCAACAACAGCAGCAGCGCGTCAATCCGTTTAAAAACAACAAATATCAAAAAATAAATAACCCAGCTCAAGCCGTCAGTTGCAGCTCTCCTGCACTCAAAAATCCTGCCGAGAACCACCTGGCAAGACTCCAACAAAAGCTGAAAATGGAGCAGCAGCAACTGAAATTGCGTGAGCAACAACTTGCGCGCCAATCAAAACACCCAGCCGCAGTCGCACCTTCAGGCCCATCAACGTCGCAAGCCATTAATGTTGATTCAGCCACAAAACCAATGCAGATTGCCTCAGAACAGAGCTCATTTTCCAGATTGGAAACCAAGTTGGACAGCCTGCTCGAGGCAATCACCAAGCTAATCAACATGAACATGTCGATGTACCTGAGGAAAACTGAAACGGGCGCCACATCTACGTCAACAGATTCCGCTGCGGATATTGCATGCTGTTATGCTTAACATTTTATTAAAAACTTCGCGCCTGTAGCCTGTGCGCTTACAATAAAATCACGTATGTTTGTATAAAGGTGCAATTTGGCCCGCCTCCGTAACCCCGCCAATACTTTGACAATCCGGTTGGAACTGGAAGCAAATTAAAGATGCGGACCTCTACCTGCGATGCCTGTTCAATTTTGGGCCGATCCCAAGCTTCAAAGTTGAGAATCCTGCCACTCCGAAATGCACCTGCAGCCTGCGAGTATACGTGTAAATTATTAAAGATGTGGATGCCTGCCTGCGACGCCTGTTCAGTTTTGGGCCGTTTCCAGGCTCCAGAGTTGAATTTCCAGTCACTTCGAAATGCGCCTGCGGCCTGCGCGAACACGAGAAAAAAAAAAAAAAAAAATGTAAGTTTTTAACCAATTGCCACGCTTTTATTTCCCCGCTTACCAGCTACCAATCCGGCCAAAACTGGCTTTAAATGGAAGATGCGGATGCCTGCCTGCGACGCCTGCTCAATTTTGGGCCGTCTTCAGGCTCCAATGATGAAAATTCTGCCACTCCGTATTGCGCCTGCAGCCTGCGAGTATACGTGTAAATTGCAAACTTTTAACCAATTGCCACGCCTCTGTATCTCGGCTCACCTGCAACCAATCCTGCCAAAACTGGTTTTGAATTGAAGATGTGGATGCCTGCCTGCGACGCCTGCTCAATTTTGGGTCGTTTCCAGGCTCCAATGATGAAAATTCTGCCACTCCGTATTGCGCCTGCAGCCTGCGCGTACAAATAAAAACACGTATTTTATGCAAAAAAAATACAATTTGTCACGCTTCCGTCGCTCCGCCAAAGCCTGACAAATCCGGTCAAAACTGGAAGCAAATGGAAGATGCGGATGCCAGCTTGGAACGCCCGGTCAGTTTTGGGCCTATCCCGAGCTCCAGAGTTGAAAATTTTGCCACTCCGTATTGCGCCTGCAGCCTGCGAGTATACGTGTAAATTGTAAGTTTCTAATCAATTGCCACGCCTCCGTATCTCGGCTCACCTGCAACCAACCCGGCCAAAACTGGCTTTAAATGGAAGATGCGGATGCCTGCCTGCGACGCCTGCTCAATTTTGGGCCGTCGTCAGGCTCCAATGATGAAAAAACTGCCACTCCGTATTGCACCTGCAGCCTGCGAGTATACGTGTAAATTGCAAATTTTTAACCAATTGCCACGCCTCCGTATCTCGGCTCACCTGCAACCAATCCGGCCAAAACTGGCTTTAAATGGAAGATGTGGATGCCTGCCTGCGACGCCTGTTCAATTTTGGGTCGTTTCCAGGCTCCAGAGTTGAAAATTTTGCCACTCCGTATTGCGCCTGCAGCCTGCGAGTATACGTGTAAATTGTAAGTTTCTAATCAATTGCCACGCCTCCGTATCTCGGCTCACCTGCAACCAACCCGGCCAAAACTGGCTTTAAATGGAAGATGCGGATGCCTGCCTGCGACGCCTGTTCAATTTTGGGTCGTTTCCAGGCTCCAATGATGAAAATTCTGCCACTCCGTATTGCGCCTGCAGCCTGCGAGTATACGTGTAAATTGTAAATTTTTAACCAAATTGCCACACCTCTGTATCTCGGCTCACCTGCAACCAATCCCGCCAAAACTGGCTTTAAATTGAAGATGTGGATACCTGCCTGCGACGCCTGCTCAATTTGGTGCGTTACCAGCTCCAGGGTTGATGATTCTGCCACTCCGTATTGCACCTGCAGCCTGCGAGTATACGTGTAAATTGCAAATTTTTAAACCAATTGCCACGCCTCCGTATCTCGGCTCACCTGCAACCAATCCGGCCAAACTGGCTTTAAATGGAAGATGTGGATGCCTGCCTGCGACGCCTGTTCAATTTTGGGTCGTTTCCAGGCTCCAATGATGAAAATTCTGCCACTCCGTATTGCGCTTGCAGCCTGCGAGTATACGTGTAAATTGTAAATTTTTAACCAATTGCCACGCCTCCGTATCTCGGCTCACCTGCAACCAATCCTGCCAAGACTGGCTTTAAATGGAAGATGTGGATGCCTGCCTGCGACGCCTGTTCAATTTGGGTCGTTTCCAGGCTCCAATGATGAAAATTCTGCCACTCCGTATTGCGCCTGCAGCCTGCGAGTATACGTATAAATTGTAAATTTCTAACCAATTGCCACACCTCTGTATCTCGGCTCACCTGCAACCAATCCTGCCAAAACTGGTTTTGAATTGAAGATGTGGATACCTGCCTGCGACGCCTGTTCAATTTTGGGTCGTTACCAAGCTCCAGGCTTGATGATTCTGCCACTCCGTATTGCACCTGCAGCCTGCGAGTATACGTGTAAATTGTAAATTTTTAACCAATTGCCACGCCTCCGTATCTCGGCTCACCTGCAACCAATCCTGCCAAAACTGGTTTTGAATTGAAGATGTGGATGCCTGCCTGCGACGCCTGCTCAATTTTGGGTCGTTTCCAGGCTCCAATGATGAAAATTCTGCCACTCCGTATTGCGCCTGCAGCCTGCGCGTACAAAGAAAAACACGTATTTTGTGCAAAAAAAAAAAAAAAAAAAATACAATTTGTCACGCTTCCGTAGCTCCGCCAAAGCCTGACAAATCCGGTCAAAACTGGATGCAAATGGAAGATGCGGATGCCAGCTTGGAACGCCCGCTCAGTTTTGGGCCTATCCCGGGCTCCAGATTTGAAAATTTTGCCACTCCGTATTGCGCCTGCAGCCGTGCAAAAATTGCACCAGCCGATGCCGCTGCCGACGCCAATGCCGCTGCCGGTCGCAATACAAAACACATGCGCATATTCATCAGCGCCACAGATGACATCGGATTAACCTCCACAACACGTTGATGATATTCGTCGCTGCAAATAACTTTAATTAGTTTTAATTGTAATTTTATTTATGTCAGTACTTACCACATGCTACTATTAACATATGCTAATAGCTAGGGCTGCCAGATTAGTCAAAAGCTTTAAAAAGCTTTTTGCTAACCATTTCAAGTAAAGCTTGCGCAACCTGCGCAACTTGCTCAATTTTGCGCATGTTATGCTGTGTGCTTGCGCGCTGTTGTGTGCTTTTATCTGTCAATGTTAATGTTATGTTAAATGTTAAATGTTAACTTGCAATGATCTCTTTACAAACACACACATTACACGCACACATGCATGCGCGTTGTTAGTTCTTTGCCCGCCAAATTTAAAAAAAAAAAAAGTACGCAAACATTATTTATAATGTTTGTAGTTTGTCAAATTAGTCTGTCCATGTACATGTTGCCAAGTTTGGTAATTAAGGAAGACCCACACACACACACACACACACACTCAGCTCGCATCAACTTTATAATGTTTTATGTCATTTAGAGCTGCACTCGACGCTATTTGTTTCTAATTTTGTTGCTATTTAATAAGTATGCTTTTGCACACAAGTCGTTCAGAGTTGGTCGTGTCAGGACGTACTTTTATTTTGCGCTCTCTCTCGTTTGGCAGTTCGTCAGCGAGTTCGGACGAAGACAGTCGCGAGTCGAGTCAGCAGCGCAAATCAATACAACTCTTAGCTCTCGATCTGTTTTTACTGCCAATAAATATGTGTGAACAATTGTGAACAATTGTTATAAAAAAAAAAAAAAAAAAAAAAAAAAAAAAAAAAGGAAGACCCACACACACACACACACGCACACTCAGCTCGCATCAACTTTATAATGTTTTATGTCATTTAGAGCTGCACTCGACGCTATTTGTTTCTAATTTTGTTGCTATTTAATAGTATGCTTTTGCACACAAGTCGTTCAGAGTTGGTCGTGTCAGGACGTACTTTTATTTTGCGCTCTCTCTCGTTTGGCAGTTCGTCAGCGAGTTCGGACGAAGACAGTCGCGAGTCGAGTCAGCAGCGCAAATCAATACAACTCTTAGCTCTCGATCTGTTTTTACTGCCAATAAATATGTGTGAACAATTGTGAACAATTGTTATAAAAAAAAAAAGCACAGCTGGAGCTACAAAAACACTTCAAAACGTCACCCAGCAGGCAAAAAAAACAAAATGAACGCCCCCACTCAGCAGCAGCAGCAGCGACAACAACAGCAGCAACAGCAGCAGACATTTAGCGCTACACAGCAACAACAAAACAGCAGCAACAACAGCGACAACAGCAACAACAGCAGCAGCAGCAGCCAAAAAACGCTATGCAGCAGCAGCAGCAACACCAACAGCAACAACAACAACAGAAGCAGCAGCAACAACAGCAACAGAAGCAGCCAATAAATGCTATGCATCAGCAGCATCAACAACAACAGCAGCAGCCATACATATTGCTCAGCAGCAGCAGCAACAACAAAAGCAACAACAGCGGCCATTAAATGCACCACAGCAGCAGCAAGAACAACACCAGCAGCAGCCAACTAGCAGCATCAACGTTACAAAAGTACCAATTATTTTTATTCCTGAAGTGCCTGCCATTATGCCATTAGTAAATAAATTAAAAAGCGGTGAAAATGTTGGTAATTTTACTACCAGAGCTATTGGCAAGAGCGGACTCAGAGTCCAATCGAGCGACATGCAGACACATAATGCAATTTTAAAAGTCTTGACTGACGACAATATTCAGCTGCACACCCACCAGTCGAAGAGTGATAAAGGATACCGAATTTTAATTCGTAACCTGCATCACTCTTCGCCCTGTGCAGACATCTCAGAAGAGCTGAGGTCTCATGGCTATATGGTTAGATTTATAAGAGTACTGAAACACAGATTTTCAAACAAGCCTCTTAACCTCTTTGAAGTTGAGCTGCAGACTAGCCCGGATGGCAGCCACGAAAAAATACATAAGCTTCAATACTTGGGCAACCAAGCTATTGAAGTAGAGAGATTTGCCAAGCCGCGCGATCCTGCCCAGTGCCACAGATGCCAAAAATTTGGCCACACAAAAAATTATTGTCGGCGGCCATACAGGTGTATGAAGTGTGCGGGCGACCACACGACCTCGTCGTGTACGAAGCCCCGGCATGTGACCCCGAAATGCGCAAATTGTAAACTGGATCACGTAAGCTGCTATAAGGGATGTGCAGAGTTTAAAAAGGCACGCGGAGTCATGACGCGGCCAAAAACGTATAACAAACAGCAGCCAATTAAACGCCTCCCTTATAGCCAGCAGCAGCAACAACACCAGCAGCCAATAAACACCAAAGTCGACGACAGCAGCAGCAGCAACAACAAACACGCGCTGGCTTGTCGTACAGCTTCGTTATACGGAATGGCAACAGCTCCAGCTTGGCCCAGCAGCAGCAACAACAACATCAACGTAAGCAGCAGCAACAACAACAGCAACGTAAACAGCAGCAACAACAGCAGCAGCCAAAAACCAAGAACCCCAACACGCCAATAAACAAAACACAGCAGCCTAAGCAACAACAGCAGCAGCGCGTCAATCCGTTTAAAAACAACAAATATCAAAAAATAAATAACCCAGCTCAAGCCGTCAGTTACAGCTCTCCTGCACTCAAAAATCCTGCCGAGAACCACCTGGCAAGACTCCAACAAAGCTGAAAATGGAGCAGCAGCAACTGAAATTGCGTGAGCAACAACTTGCGCGCCAATCAAAACACCCAGCCGCAGTCGCACCTTCAGGCCCATCAACGTCGCAAGCCATTAATGTTGATTCAGCCACAAAACCAATGCAGATTGCCTCAGAACAGAGCTCATTTTCCAGATTGGAAACCAAGTTGGACAGCCTGCTCGAGGCAATCACCAAGCTAATCAACATGAACATGTCGATGTACCTGAGGAAAACTGAAACGGGCGCCACATCTACGTCAACAGATTCCGCTGCGGATATTGCATGCTGTTATGCTTAACATTTTATTAAAAACTTCGCGCCTGTAGCCTGTGCGCTTACAATAAAATCACGTATGTTTGTATAAAGGTGCAATTTGGCCCGCCTCCGTAACCCCGCCAATACTTTGACAATCCGGTTAAAACTGGAAGCAAATTAAAGATGCGGACTTCTACCTGCGATGCCTGTTCAATTTTGGGCCGATCCCAAGCTTCAAAGTTGAGAATCCTGCCACTTCGAAATGCACCTGCAGCCTGCGAGTATACGTGTAAATTATTGAAGATGTGGATGCCTGCCTGCGATGCCTGTTCAATTTTGGGCCGTTTCCAGGCTCCAGAGTTGAATTTCCAGTCACTTCAAAATGCGCCTGCAGCCTGCGCGAACACGAGAAAAAAAAAAAAAAAAATGTAAGTTTTTAACTAATCGCCACGCTTTTATATCCCCGCTTACCAGCTACCAATCCGGCCAAAACTGGCTTTAAATGGAAGATGCGGATGCCTGCCTGCGACGCCTATCCAATTTTGGGCCGTCTTCAGGCTCCAATGATGAAAATTCTGCCACTCAGTATTGCGCCTGCAGCCTGCGCGTACAAAGTAAAACACCTCCGCCAAAGCCTGACAATCCGGTCAAAACTGGATGCAAATGGAAGATGCGGATGCCAGCTTGGAACGCCCGTTCACTTTTGGGCCGATCCCGGGCTCCAGAGTTGAAAATTCTGCCACTCCGTATTGCGCCTGGAGCCTGCTCCAATGATGAAAAAACTGCCACTCCGAAATGCACCTGCAGCCTGCGAGTATACGTGTAAATTGTAAATTTTTAACCAATTGCCACGCCTTCGTATCTCGGCTCACCTGCAACCAATCCTGCCAAAACTGGTTTTGAATTGAAGATGTGGATGCCTGCTTGCGACGCCTGCTCAGTTTTGGGTCGTTTCCAGGCTCCAATGATGAAAATTCTGCCACTCCGTATTGCGCCTGCAGCCTGCGCGTACAAATAAAAACACGTATTTTATGCAAAAAAAAAATACAATTTGTCACGCTTCCGTCGCTCCGCCAAAGCCTGACAAATCCGGTCAAAACTGGAAGCAAATGGAAGATGCGGATGCCAGCTTGGAACGCCCGGTCAGTTTTGGGCCTATCCCGGGCTCCAGAGTTGAAAATTTTGCCACTCCGTATTGCGCCTGCAGCCTGCGAGTATACGTGTAAATTGTAAGTTTCTAACCAATTGCCACGCCTCCGTATCTCGGCTCACCTGCAACCAACCCGGCCAAAACTGGCTTTAAATGGAAGATGCGGATGCCTGCCTGCGACGCCTGCTCAACTTTGGGCCGTCTTCAGGCTCCAATCATGAAAAAACTGCCACTCCGTATTGCACCTGCAGCCTGCGAGTATACGTATAAATTGTAAATTTCTAACCAATTGCCACACCTCTGTATCTCGGCTCACCTGCAACCAATCCTGCCAAAACTGGTTTTGAATTGAAGATGTGGATACCTGCCTGCGACGCCTGTTCAATTTTGGGTCGTTACCAAGCTCCAGGCTTGATGATTCTGCCACTCCGTATTGCACCTGCAGCCTGCGAGTATACGTGTAAATTGTAAATTTTTAACCAAATTGCCACACCTCTGTATCTCGGCTCACCTGCAACCAATCCCGCCAAAACTGGCTTTAAATTGAAGATGTGGATACCTGCCTGCGACGCCTGCTCAATTTTGGTGCGTTACCAAGCTCCAGGGTTGATGATTCTGCCACTCCGTATTGCACCTGCAGCCTGCGAGTATACGTGTAAATTGCAAATTTTTAACCAATTGCCACGCCTCCGTATCTCGGCTCACCTGCAACCAATCCGGCCAAAACTGGCTTTAAATGGAAGATGTGGATGCCTGCCTGCGACGCCTGTTCAATTTTGGGTCGTTTCCAGGCTCCAATGATGAAAATTCTGCCACTCCGTATTGCGCTTGCAGCCTGCGAGTATACGTGTAAATTGTAAATTTTTAACCAATTGCCACGCCTCCGTATCTCGGCTCACCTGCAACCAATCCTGCCAAGACTGGCTTTAAATGGAAGATGTGGATGCCTGCCTGCGACGCCTGTTCAATTTTGGGTCGTTTCCAGGCTCCAATGATGAAAATTCTGCCACTCCGTATTGCGCCTGCAGCCTGCGAGTATACGTATAAATTGTAAATTTCTAACCAATTGCCACGCCTCCGTATCTCGGCTCACCTGCAACCAATCCGGCCAAAACTGGCTTTAAATGGAAGATGCGGATGCCTGCTTGCGACGCCTGCTCAGTTTTGGGTCGTTTCCAGGCTCCAATGATGAAAATTCTGCCACTCCGTATTGCGCCTGCAGCCTGCGCGTACAAATAAAAACACGTATTTTATGCAAAAAAAAAATACAATTTGTCACGCTTCCGTCGCTCCGCCAAAGCCTGACAAATCCGGTCAAAACTGGAAGCAAATGGAAGATGCGGATGCCAGCTTGGAACGCCCGGTCAGTTTTGGGCCTATCCCGGGCTCCAGAGTTGAAAATTTTGCCACTCCGTATTGCGCCTGCAGCCTGCGAGTATACGTGTAAATTGTAAGTTTCTAACCAATTGCCACGCCTCCGTATCTCGGCTCACCTGCAACCAACCCGGCCAAAACTGGCTTTAAATGGAAGATGCGGATGCCTGCCTGCGACGCCTGCTCAACTTTGGGCCGTCTTCAGGCTCCAATCATGAAAAAACTGCCACTCCGTATTGCACCTGCAGCCTGCGAGTATACGTATAAATTGTAAATTTCTAACCAATTGCCACACCTCTGTATCTCGGCTCACCTGCAACCAATCCTGCCAAAACTGGTTTGAATTGAAGATGTGGATACCTGCCTGCGACGCCTGTTCAATTTTGGGTCGTTACCAAGCTCCAGGCTTGATGATTCTGCCACTCCGTATTGCACCTGCAGCCTGCGAGTATACGTGTAAATTGTAAATTTTTAACCAAATTGCCACACCTCTGTATCTCGGCTCACCTGCAAACCAATCCCGCCAAAACTGGCTTTAAATTGAAGATGTGGATACCTGCCTGCGACGCCTGCTCAATTTTGGTGCGTTACCAAGCTCCAGGGTTGATGATTCTGCCACTCCGTATTGCACCTGCAGCCTGCGAGTATACGTGTAAATTGCAAATTTTTAACCAATTGCCACGCCTCCGTATCTCGGCTCACCTGCAACCAATCCGGCCAAAACTGGCTTTAAATGGAAGATGTGGATGCCTGCCTGCGACGCCTGTTCAATTTTGGGTCGTTTCCAGGCTCCAATGATGAAATTCTGCCACTCCGTATTGCGCTTGCAGCCTGCGAGTATACGTGTAAATTGTAAATTTTTAACCAATTGCCACGCCTCCGTATCTCGGCTCACCTGCAACCAATCCTGCCAAGACTGGCTTTAAATGGAAGATGTGGATGCCTGCCTGCGACGCCTGTTCAATTTTGGGTCGTTTCCAGGCTCCAATGATGAAAATTCTGCCACTCCGTATTGCGCCTGCAGCCTGCGAGTATACGTATAAATTGTAAATTTCTAACCAATTGCCACGCCTCCGTATCTCGGCTCACCTGCAACCAATCCGGCCAAAACTGGCTTTAAATGGAAGATGTGGATACCTGCCTGCGACGCCTGCTCAATTTTGGTGCGTTACCAAGCTCCAGGGTTGATGATTCTGCCACTCCGTATTGCACCTGCAGCCTGCGAGTATACGTGTAAATTGTAAATTTTTAACCAATTGCCACGCCTCCGTATCTCGGCTCACCTGCAACCAATCCTGCCAAAACTGGTTTTGAATTGAAGATGTGGATGCCTGCCTGCGACGCCTGCTCAATTTTGGTGCGTTTCCAGGCTCCAATGATGAAAAACTGCCACTCCGAAATGCACCTGCAGCCTGCGAGTATACGTGTAAATTGTAAATTTTTAACCAAATTGCCACACCTCTGTATCTCGGCTCACCTGCAACCAATCCTGCCAAAATTGGCTTTAAATGGAAGATGTGGATACCTGCCTGCGACGCCTGCTCAATTTTGCTCACCTGCAACCAATCCGGCCAAAACTGGCTTTAAATGGAAGATGTGAATGCCTGCCTGCGACGCCTGCTCAATTTTGGGTCGTTTCCAGGCTCCAATGATGAAAATTTTGCCACTCCGTATTGCGCCTGCAGCCTGCGCGTACAAAGAAAAACACCTCCGCCAAAGCCTGACAAATCCGGTCAAAACTGGATGCAAATGGAAGATGCGGATGCCAGCTTGGAACGCCCGCTCAGTTTTGGGCCTATCCCGGGCTCCAGATTTGAAAATTTTGCCACTCCGTATTGCGCCTGCAGCCGTGCAAAAATTGCACCAGCCGATGCCGCTGCCGACGCCAATGCCGCTGCCGGTCGCAATACAAAACACATGCGCATATTCATCAGCGCCACAGATGACATCGGATTAACCTCCACAACACGTTGATGATATTCGTCGCTGCAAATAACTTTAATTAGTTTTAATTGTAATTTTATTTATGTCAGTACTTACCACATGCTTACTATTAACATATGCTAATAGCTAGGGCTGCCAGATTAGTCAAAAGCTTTAAAAAGCTTTTTGCTAACCATTTAAAGTAAAGCTTGCGCAACCTGCGCAACTTGCTCAATTTGCGCATGTTATGCTGTGTGCTTGCGCGCTGTTGTGTGCTTTTATCTGTCAATGTTAATGTTATGTTAAATGTTAAAATGTTAACTTGCAATGATCTCTTTACAAACACACACATTACACGCACACATGCATGCGCGTTGTTAGTTCTTTGCCCGCCAAATTTAAAAAAAAAAAAAGTACGCAAACATTATTTATAATGTTTGTAGTTTGTCAAATTAGTCTGTCCATGTACATGTTGCCAAGTTTGGTAATTAAGGAAGACCCACACACACACACACACACACTCAGCTCGCATCAACTTTATAATGTTTTATGTCATTTAGAGCTGCACTCGACGCTATTTGTTTCTAATTTTGTTGCTATTTAATAAGTATGCTTTTGCACACAAGTCGTTCAGAGTTGGTCGTGTCAGGACGTACTTTTATTTTGCGCTCTCTCTCGTTTGGCAGTTCGTCAGCGAGTTCGGACGAAGACAGTCGCGAGTCGAGTCAGCAGCGCAAGTCAATTCAATTCTTAGCTCTCGAGTAGGAGAATAGAATAATTAATCACAAGCCATTTTAATTCTTTGCTACTCTTGTGTTAAAGTTAAAAAATCAATTCTATTTAATTGACAATGCTGTGATATATATAACAATAAGAATGGAATGAAATTGTTAACAAAGAACTGAACGAAAGCGTCGAGGCGACACACACACACACACCTGTGTGCGCGTCGTGTGACATATATGATTGTTGCGGGAAAAAAAAAAAAAAATATTAGCAACTTAATCATTTTTGTCTGTTTTTACTGCCAATAAACATGTGTGAACAATTGTGAACAATTGTTATAAAAAAAAAAAAAAAAACCAGCGGTCTACTTGGACATTCAAGAGGCTTTCGATCGTGTGTGGCACGACGGCCTGCTATACAAGCTTAAGGGCTTGCTCCCTCTGGTCTTATTTAGAGTGCTGAGTAGCTACCTCTCTAAGAGAACATTTATGGTTGAGTGCAGTGGAGGTGTGCGCTCTTCAATCAAGTGGATCAATGCTGGTGTACCGCAGGGGAGCGTCCTGGCACCTATCCTATATAATATATACTCAGCTGACATGCCACTGCCTTCTGGTGATATGCTCCTAGCGACATATGCGGATGATACAGTCATCATGGCCAAGCATGCTCGCCAAGAGAACGCGATAGCTTACATCAACCGTTATCTGGGAATTTTCTCCAGTTGGGCCCACAAATGGCGAATTAGAGTCAATATATCTAAAACGGCGCACGTGTTGCATACGCTGCGGGCAGCTAGCCCGAGCGTTTTACCAATCATGTCTGGTAACGTGATTGCATCTAGTCCGACGCACACTTATCTAGGTGTTCGCCTGGACGTGAAGCTAAACCTTAACCAACACGTCACTGCTACTGTCTCCAAGGTCCGCTCAAGGATGAAGAAACTCCACTGGTTGATAGGCAACTCTAAGCTTCCCCTTAAGTCGAAAGTAATCATTTACAAGCAGCTCATTGCGCCGATCTGGCAGTATACCATGCCAGTATGGGGACCACTAACAAGCCAGTCACACTTTGATGGGCTTCAAGTCATCCAGAACAAAGCGCTAAGATTGATTACAAGTGCTCCGTGGTACGTGAGGAACAACGCCCTACATACTGATCTAAAAGTGAGAAAGGTTGAGGACTACTACTCAGACGCTTGTAGTAGATATATTCAAAGACTGCTTACCCATGTGAATCCAGAGGCCCTAAGAATTGCGACACATGTCTATTTACCCAATCGACTCTCCCGTCCGCGATATATGAATATGGTCAACAGACACATTCCTCCAGGAGTGCGCATGTCAACCCCAGTCCCTCTCCCTGAGTGGATACAACTAAGAGAGGAACGACGTCAAGAGCGCCTGGAAACAGTTAGGCGGCGTGAAGAATATGCCAGGCGTGAGGCTGAGCGGCTTAACGAAATTCGTGCGCGAAGGAGGCGAGAAGAGCAGGCTGAGCTCTCTCGTCGAAACGCGCCGTCAGCGGACACCAATACTGAGCTTGTGAGAGGCATCCAAGCAATAATCAGCCCTCGAGCGCGTGAGCGACAGCAGCAGCTTAGGCTGGAGCTCCTTGATATAATCAATAATCGTAGGCATGAATTGTCATCGATGCTGGAGTCGGCCAACTTAGGAAGATCAGGGAACCTACTTGCAGTACCTGCCCAACAGCTGTCTGTCCGGAGTAATATGCATAGAGGTGATATGGTGTCCGGCGTGCTACCCATCGCTCACCTATCTGCAACACATACTCCTGCAAATCCACTGCTTACCTCAGCCCAGGAGATAAACAGTGACGCCAATCGAAGCCCAGCGACCCTTCTCCACTCTGGTGCTACGAGCGCGTCGCCACAACTCGAGAACCCTAGAGTGCTACCTATGGTTAGCCGATCACAGCATGATCCCCCTGGAAATAGCCTGGTGGCTGGCATTTTGGCGATCATCTATCCACCTGCCACTAATACCGAGAATTCGGGATCATCATAAGATCTCCCAGCAACTGCGTTTTTTATGTAGATAAATAGCGCCCTCTAGCCATCTGGACCGGCATCTTGCATAATCCAGGAAACCAAGTCATTTTGATTATTTTGATCTTTCCACTCGGAGCCAAAGCATTAATGATTAATGCGGCGCCACTAAATTCAAGAAAAATGTTTTTTTTTAATATTGTAAATTGAATAAAACTTTTCATCCAGCCTTCCACAGTCCAGTAGGCCGATTACTCGGTTCGATGCTGGGTGTTGGGACGATGCAATCTCAGTAGGCCGGATTTATAATTCGGCTCTGGGATTGTTTTTGTCTTGATCCCAGTAGGCTGAACTGATATTTGGTCCTGGGGCTGTGGGAAAAACTGTTTGAATCATTATTCGTTTCGATACTGAAGCGAGAACACCTCAAAAAGCTACTATCATAAATATTGATAATAGTCTAATCAGCTCGCCACTCAAAAGAAAATGTAATGAAATAGATTTGGACAATGACGACGACTACGACGTCGATATTCTCCAAATAGATCCCAACTTACAGACGCCAGCCTTCAAGAGCAATTTTGCCCTTAAATTGCACCAGGAAGCCAGACGAGTCAAGCTGAATGATGATGTTGCTGATGCTGTTGATGACAAAATTGCAAACAAAGCAATCCCGCAGCCTATTGCTCATAATAAAGCTCAGCAGCATAAGGAGCAAATTCATTTACAGCAGCAGCAACTTAAACTTAAACAGCAGCAGCAGCTAAAACAACAACAACAGCAGCAGCAGCAACAACATCAAGAGAAAATGCAACAGCAACAACAACAGCAGCAACAGCAGCAGCAACGGCAAGAGCAGGAATTGTTGCAGCAACAGCATCAACAGAAATTGCTAAAGCAACAGCAACAACAACAACCATCAACACAACAACAACAGCCAAAACGCGGTACAAAGGTACCAACACTTTTTCTCCCACTAGTACCAGCCATTATGCCCATTTTAAATAAACTGACCAGTAATCCCGACTTAGGTAGATTTAGCACAAAAACAACTAGCAATAGTGGACTTAGAGTCCAATGCAGTGACATGCCCACACATAATGCGATTCTGAGTGCCTTGGCTGAAGATGGTATCCAGCTCTTCACGCATCAGTCTCGATACGACAAAGGTTACCGAATCGTCATTCGTCATCTGCACCACACTACGCCAACTACGGAAATTGTTGAGGAATTAAAATCACTGGGCTATACCACAAGGTTTATAAAATGTATTAGGCACCGCTTTACTGGTAAGCCGTTTAACCTGTTCGATGTTGAACTGCAACCTAGCTCAAATGGTGGGCATGAGGAGATATTAAAACTTAAATATCTGGGCAAACAATCGATAGAGGTTGAACGACAGACAAAGGCACGTGAACCGGTGCAATGCCACAGGTGCCAGAAATTCGGGCATACTAAGAACTACTGCAGGCGCCCCTTCAATTGTATGAAGTGTGCGGGCAAACACGCATCGACAACCTGCTTGAAGCCAAGACAGGAAGCGGCAAAATGCATAAACTGCGATGGCACTCACGTAAGTTGCTACAAGGGATGCCCAGCGTATAAAAAGGCACGCGAGTCTATGCAATCAAACAGATTCCATCGCAACCAACAGCAGCAGCAGCAACAAAATATGCCCCAATCCAGGTACCAAAGACAATACCAGCAGCAACATCAACAACAACAACAACAACAGAAGCAGCAGCAGCATCCAAAGCAAGCACAACAACAACAAACAAGAAATGTTTCCAATACAAATCCGTCATATAGCTGGGTTCTGCGAAACGGCAACACCAACAACATTGATGGCCATGAATCTCAAAAAATTTTAAACTTAAGTCCAAATAAAACCCCAAGCCGTGACTTCCCAAATCAACAGCAGAAGCAGAAACACCAACAACAGCACAAGAAGACCCATGATGCCAAAACTGCAAATAACGCACCCAAAAGCCAACCAAAAATGCAGCAGCAAAATCGACAACAACAACCCCAAAGGCCGGTGGCATCCAAAACAAATGCTACAACACCAACACCAACCATAGCCAGAGGAATAAGTCGCACGCCACTCTTCAGTCGCACTCACAATCCTGCTGAGAAACACCTTGCTGACCTGCAACAAAGGCTAAGGGATGAGCAACAACAACAGCCAAAACTCCAACATCAGCAGTATAAGGTTACTTACCCAGATAACTCCATGGCATATGCTATTGAACAGAATGTAAAACTTTTTGCTAGGCTCGAGGCCAAAATTGAAAATTTATTTGAATCAATTATTAAACTCATAAAATTAAACATAAACACAAAATTATCAAAAAATACAAACAGCACATCGTCATCGAACACCTCAAATAGGGACCCAGTTACCGCCAGTGAAGCCTGCTATTATGTGTAGTACAGCCCAAAATAATAATAATAATGGCATTGCCCATCATAATTTTGTCAATCATCATCCTGCTATAGCCACCCAAAGCATCAACCAGAATGGCAACACTTTTAAAATTGCCTTCTGGAATGCCTGTGGTGTGGCAAAAAAAATGAACGAAGTTGAGGTTTATCTGAAAAGAGAGGATATAAAACTGATGATCATCACTGAAACTCGCACATCAATAAATAATAAAAACTTACACGTTGCTGGCTTCCAAACGCACGCAGCCTCAAACCCTGGAAATTGCCGAAGCGGTGGTGTAGCCATACTCGTCCGAAATGATGTCCATCACAGCGCCCTGGAACCCATCAGCGAGCCCTTCATCCAAAGCTCTTCAATTGTTGTTTTCTCTGAAAATAAAAATATAAATGTAAACAAAAATGTAAATAAAAAAGGATTTGTTATAGCAGCAGTATATTGCCCGCCTGTATTTAAATGGACAAGCGAACAATTTACAAAACTTTTAAAACATTTTATCAAACTTAGCTGTAATCAGGCGATGACTCCAAGTTTCCTACTTTGCGGCGATTGGAATGCCAAGCACATGTGGTGGGGCAACATCCGGTCGTGTACGAGAGGGAAAGCGCTTCTTAAGGCTGTCCAAGTTTGCAATGGCTGCCATATTCTGGCCACAGGCGGTGCCACGCATTTCCCCTATGATAAAAGAAAAAGACCATCAGCTATTGACTTTGCAATTTATAAAGGCTTCAATGATTCTTACCTCAATATTAATTCGAACAACGATCTGGACTCGGACCACTTGCCAATCCGAATCGATATGAAATTTGGCTATGGCAGGAGTGATGGGCAAACGCGGAATGCAGACGCAAACATAAATAAAAAGAAACGCATCCTACCAGCACACGCCAACATTGAACGTTTCCAGCAATTCTTGGATCAGCAAACAAATCTCAATACTGAAATCCATTCGTCTCAAGATATTGATGATGCGCTCTCAATATTTGTCCGTAAAATTTATGATGCAGCAGTTGTTGCCTCCGAGCATCGGCATCGGCAAAGACCACAGTTAACAACTGGCAGACAAACGAGTCATCGCCTACAGCAACAACATCATCATCATCAACATCACATCCAGCTTGATGAGCCTACCACTCGATTGCTTCAGCATAAACAACAACTCAAGCGTATCATGCAGTCAACCCGAACAGCTGAGTCAAAACGCCGATATAGAGCAGCCCAAAATCGTCTGAAAAAAGCCTTAATTAATCTGAAAAATAAGAATATTAATAAATTGTTCGATGGCATTGATAAACACGATCGTTATCAGATGCAAAAGCTGTGGAAACTCACCTCAAACATCAAAAGGCAACCGCAACCGAATTGGCCTCTAAAGGCTATGCGGGCAGCAACTGACGGCACATCACAGCGTAGCACATGGACAAAAACATCCAGGGAAAAAGCTGAAGCCTTCGCTGCCCATCTGGAGGAGAGGTTTCGCCCCAATTTATCCAATACAAGCGCTGAGCGGACATCCATAAACCTGAAAAGAGAAGAGCTGAAACGAGAAAAAGAACAAAAATTAAATGGACTTACCTTTAAACCAATTACGCTACTCGAACTAAAATTAGTAATTACATCTTTGGAGACGGCAAAATCACCTGGGGAGGATGGTATAGATAATAGAATTATTAAATTATTACCACAAAAAGCATTACTCTATTTAATACTCATCTATAACTCCATGCTAAGACTGAGACATTTTCCGTCCAAGTGGAAACATGCTGCAATCCAAATGATTCTAAAGCCTGGCAAGAATACAGCGGAAATGTCTTCTTATCGCCCGATCAGTCTTCTCTCTGGCTTATCTAAAATGTTTGAAAAATTACTTATGGTTAGACTTTTTGATGTTGAAGATTTTGCAAAAGCCGTGCCCAACTATCAATTCGGATTTAGACGCGAACATGGTGCTGAGCAACAGTTAGCGCGTGTCACACAATTTATAATGAGAGCTTATGAAAATAAACAATATTGCTCGGCAGTCTTTCTAGATATTTCTGAAGCTTTTGATCGTGTATGGCACGATGGTTTGTTGCTTAAATTGTTAAAATTGCTGCCGTTTAATTTATACAAAATACTTGAAAGTTATTTAACTGAACGTACTTTTTGCGTAAACTGCAATGATGGGATCATATCAAGGACTGGCAAAATTATGGCAGGAGTGCCGCAGGGTAGTGTTTTGGGTCCCATTTTATATACGATCTATGCATCAGATATGCCACTACCACATCTCATCACAAACAACGACAATGATTTTAATTATGGAGATTATGATGAATCAAAAAATAGACACATGCTGTTATCTGCTTATGCCGACGATACGGTCATTATGAGCACATCAGAGTCCCCAAACACTGCCATCCAAAATAATCAAACATATTTACGTCACTTTGAGAAATGGGCCAAAAGGTGGTGTATTAATATAAATGCTAAGAAAACTGGGCATGTCATATATACGCTACGCAACAGCACAGGATTGACAAACGAAAACAGTAACAAAATAAAAATAAGTGGCCAAATAATTCCCTGTTCGAGCAGACATACATATTTGGGTATAATCCTGGATAATAAACTCACCATAAAATTCCACATTACACGCCTATGTGTAAAACTAAGAGCTAGGGCATCCAAACTTGAATGGCTTATTGGTCCAGATAGCCGGCTCGCAAACGATTGCAAGGTGATAATTATTAAGCAACTCATAATGCCCATCTGGCATTATTGCCTTCCCGTATGGGGTGCTCTCACAACGGATACACAAATCGCACGCATACAAAGCCTACAAAACAAAATTATTAGAAAAACATTAAAAGCAAAACGATTCACACGAAATGATGCACTAAGGAATACTCACCTGATTAATACCATTGAAGAGACGTTCCAAGAGGCAAGTGGTCGTTTTGCCAACGCACTAGCCCGTCATGTCAATCCTGAGGCACGCAATTTGGTCACTCAGCCGTACGAGCCACAGCGACTCCAAAGGCCTAGGTATGCAAAACAGCTGCAACAGTACATCCAACCGCTACAGCTGCAAGGTCATCGGCAACAGCAACAACAGCAGCAAGATGACGACATCCTTCCAACGTTGTTACGGCTCGAAGAGGCAGATCTGGAAGAAGAAAGAAAAAATAAATTAATTGAGTTAAATACTAAAAAACTACAGAAAATACAGCAAGACAACATCAACAATCCGCACCCTGAGAGATTTGGGGAATTAATTATAAATTGCCTAAGGAAACGCTATAATAGCGGCCGAACACCCAGGGAAATAGTGGAGGCACTCATCTATGGTCAGCCACTGACAATACAAAGAATAATCTTACCTGATTATGAAGGCGATCCTGATCCACAGACAATACAGCAGCAGCAGCAGCAAGTTGCTTCCTCATCCACTTCAGGGCCCGTGCCAACAACACCAAGTACAATGACGGTGCTCCCACATGTTGCCCAACAGTCGCAGACGCAAGAGCAACTGCTCGATGAAGGCCTGGAGTTGGTGCGAACACGCATCATACACGCACTTGACGATGACGACAATGGCAATAGCGTCGAAGATGACAAGGTTGATGGATGCGATGTTGTTGAAAATAACGACGATGACGGCAATGACGACGTGGCTGATATTGTTAATATCAATGCTGCTGCCACTGAGCACATACGTGCAACGAGAAGAAGAAGAGTGCATCGTCGAACGCTGGGTTGCCCTAACTTGGCAATAGCAAATCCTATGCTATTTTGCCAACTTTATATGACTTACCTAGCAAGTATAAAAATTTCAATTATAATTTGTCCGCTTCTCTACAATTCACAGAGTAATAAAATCACATTAAAAACTCACCTGAGACGCACAAGATCCAACTTCTGGCGTCGAGCGTCATCAATCCCATCTAAACGGCGACATCATGGTATCCGGCCGCCTGAGATGCCCATATTGCACTCATCGCCAAGCTTGGCAAATTTGCAAATTTTGCCGACGCGGCAAAACAAATGCAAAAAATGCAAATTTGGAGGTGGCTGCCACTCCCACATCCTGCATCCGATCCCATCCAAATATGGCTTGACGGCATGCCTGAGATCTCCAAAACGGCATTTAATCATCCCTGGCCAATTTCCGGGACATACGACGATGAACAACGCAATTTTCGGCCGCTCCAAAATGCATGAAAAATGCCCAAACGTAACCTGTGCATGCAAATGTAATTTATGCGACACTCTTTCCGGGACGTGGTGCTTGACGTGCAGACGACGACGATCCTGACTCCAGCTCCAGTTGTTCCTGCAAATAAAAATAATAAAATAATATTAGTAAAATTATATATTTATATTTTAAATATAAGTAAATATGCTGTGATACTTATCTTTTGATACTGCAATCCGTATGAGATGATTTTATGCGCCACTTCATTCGGGACGAGATGCTAGATGATTTGAAAACTTACCTGTAGTTGATCCCTGCTCCAGTCGTACCTGAAAATAGAAAATAATAAATTATATTAGTAAATAAGTCAATGTTGTGATAATTATAAGCTAGCTTTGTAATTTAATTAGGCGAATGTCACTTATTGCCAGCTGGCATTACTCAGGGCTGCCAGACTGTTTAGTGTCTAAGTATAAATGTTAAATGTTAATGTCAATGTTAATGTTAATGTTATGCTTGGTCCCAGTTATGTTGTTAGCCCGCCATATTTGAACACGAACGTTATTGTTGTAAAATAAGTTTCTCGTTTAAGTTGCCGAACATGGTAATAAGGTAGAAACAAAATTTGTAAAATATATCCTACCATCAGTCGTTTGTGAGAGTCCATCGCTCGCAGGCTGGCGGGTCAATAGCTGAAAAAATAAAGAGCTAAACATATATAAAAAAAAAAAAAAAAAGATCAAACTTAAAATTAACATCTCACAACTTCCATTATCATAAATACTCTTGCACTCTAAAACTTGTCGTTAAATTCATCTATTATGTATCATATTTTTATTTCTCTCAATTCCCTCAACGTAAATACTCCTTCAGAAATTCACAATTTTCATAAACTCTTATTTTTTTGGCCACCATAACGTAAATTCAAAGTAAAACA
This sequence comes from Scaptomyza flava, assembly GCA_030179655.1. NCBI lineage: Eukaryota > Metazoa > Arthropoda > Insecta > Diptera > Drosophilidae > Scaptomyza > Scaptomyza flava. The sequence goes on along the minus strand of JARNME010000338.1, from coordinate 37,532 downwards.
TCAAATTTTAATTAATCTGCTTAACTTACTTTATCGAATCCTATACACCTCACTCATCTTACTATCAACTCATATCCATAACAAACTTCCTTCACCCTCTTGCACAAAACTAAATTCTCAAACAAACTATCTTAACGCATTACATTTCCGTATCACAATCTCCATTATCGTAAATACTCTTAAAAATTTTACACTTTTCATAAACTCAAAATTTGCCGCCTTAAACGTAAATACTCCTTAAGAATTCACAATTTTCATAAACTCTTATTTTTTTTGGCCACCATAACGTAAATTCAAAGTAAAACATCAAATTTTAATTAATCTGCTTAACTTACTTTATCGAATCCTATACACCTCACTCATCTTACTATCAACTCATAATCCATAACAAACTTCCTTCACCCTCTTGCACAAAAACTAAATTCTCAAACAAACTATCTTAACGCAATACATTTCCGTATCACAATCTCCATTATCGTAAATACTCTTAAAAATTTTACACTTTTCATAAACTCAAAATTTGCCGCCTTAAACGTAAACACTCCTAAAGAAATTCACAATTTTCATAAACTCTTATTTTTTTGGCCACCATAACGTAAATTCAAAGTAAAACATCAAATTTTAGTTAATCAGCTTAACTTACTTTCTCTAATCCTATACACCTCACTCATCTTACTATCAACTCATAATCCATAACAAACTTCCTTCACCCTCTTATGCAAAAACTAAATTCTCAAACAAACTATCTTAACGCAATACATCTCCGTATCACAATCTCTATTATCGTAAATACTCTTAACAATTTTACACTTTTCATAAACTCAAAATTTGCCGCCTTAAACGTAAACACTCCTAAAGAAATTCACAATTTTCATAAACTCTTATTTTTTTTGCCACCATAACGTAAATTCAAAGTAAAATACCAAATTTTAATTTTAATTAATCTGCTTAACGAACTAAATCAACTCATAATTCATAACAAATTACTTTCACTCTCTCTCTCTCTCTCAAAGCAAAACTAAAAACTATCTCACAAAATATTCCAACACTTTAATCTATTTACTATCTCTCACTATAAAATCATTTTTTTTTTTTTTGACTATTATTATATAATGAATCAAGAGTCTTACACAACTTCAAAACGAAATAAGAGGAAATTGTCTCTTATTTCCATTTAAAAAAAAAAAAAAAAAAAAAAAACTCAAATCTAATCAAATCCAAAACCAAATCATGTTCCACCTATTTTTAAGAATTTCCTAAATGCAAATTGTCATAACACTATTCTTAAGATACAAAAAACTCCTATCACAAACAAATCTATCTAGATGATAAGATATTATCAATTCAATCAAACCGAACAATCCAAACCACACAATCAAAACTATTTGCAAAATGTACATAACTATACGCTTATGCAAATACTCTGGCTTAAAGTCATAACTATTCGATTCAAATCGACTACCTAACTCACTTTTTGCTTAAAACCCAAAGAGGTAGCAATATGCCCGTCTAAATTTATTTAAAGAGAGAACGGGCATATCTGCTATAGCCAGTTTAACGTACACACTAGAAGCTCTTTTTAGCATTTGAGACACTATGTTTGTATTAAAGATCAAAAACAAAATCAAAAACTAACTCACGGTAATCTCTCTTTAAAACCACCAACTCCTACCAAAACTGCTGGCTTAATGGCATTTAATTATTGCTGATGCCGCACTAGAAAATCAGTTACTAACATGTTTCACCAACATATAATGCTAAGAACTTAAAATTATATACATATTTACATAAAACCTAGCCACTTAAGTGTAAATTAAAACTATACAATATATATTTACAAAATAATCTAATGTTAGTGAATCATGTACAAACAAAAGTAACGAGTCATTAATAAAATCTGTGTCTGCAAAGCATCTATGCCTCTACATAGGCGCGTGCCCTAGTGTGTGCACGCGTCCGGTATACATACATATAGCAGTTCACTATACGCACAGAAAAAAAAGCTACAACAAAAGCTGAAAACAAAACAGCAACAGTTTCAGCAAAATAATGCAGCCAATCCGCTAGCTTTTGCATTAGAACAACATTCTCAGAGGTTCGAAAGACTGGAAGCAAAGCTGGAAAATTATTCGAAATCATTGCTGAAATGATGCGCGCAAATTCTATTTTAGGCACACTGAGACCAAATAGCAGCTCAACATCCACAATATCCAATAATAGAGATACTGCTACGGACGCTGATGTCTGCCTCTACGCCTGAAAGAAAAATTTAAATGCCAAATATTAATAACAGCAACTACAGTATTTCAGCTAAAAACATCTAAAGCGAAAAACTCTATTTACATATAATTAAACAATAAAATCAACAATACAGTCAAACAATAATCTACATAGCCAATACAAATATCAAAATTAAAATTACAAATTAATAACTAATTACTATCAACAACATCAACTGGTATCCTCTTGTCTGGCTGTCTCTGATGGCACCTAGGCAAATCCTTCGTGGTCTGCTTTATCGTCATGTCCGATGAGCGGAACTTGTTTCCACTTCAGGCAGCGGCACTGCGTTTATGCCTGATAACAAACACACAGCAAAAAATCCGATGAAGTCATCCGTTGGCATCCCCAGCAAATACACCTGCAAAAGAAAAAGAAAGAAGAGAAAAAGAATTAATTTTGATATCCACTAAAAAGTATACTCACCTGGTCCCCCTTGTCGTCCTGTCCAGTGTTGAATCTGTCAGCCTGGCAGCGGCACCGTGTGTGGCCAGTATAGTCATACAGCACCTACCCCAGCGTTGGAATCATCACCTGCAAAGAAAGAGAAAATATAAATATCAATGTCAATTACAAATTAATATTGAAAAAAACAACCCAATGCTTACTCACCTGGTCCCCCTTGTCGCTCTGTCCAGTGTTGAATCCTGTTAGCCTGGCAGCGGCATCGTGTGTGGCCTTGTGCAAATACATCCGGAGTCGTCGTCACCTGAAAAGAGAAAAGAGAAATAATAATTAAAAAAAAATTATCTATGTTCAAAAAATTGCAATTATAATACTCATCTTTTTTTATTTCACGTTGATCGAGCAATGCCAAATGACTACTGCAAATAAACCAGTCTCAAACAACAGTAGCAAATATACCCTGCTGTTCGCCAACAAGAAGCAACCAAATACTAACATCCTGACGCTTTGAAAACTTCCAAAAACGTATCCTGAGTCCTGGGCGCCTTTGTCGTCTGCTGGCTGGTACTCCATCCCCAGCCTGGCAGCGGCATTGTGAGTGCCCACCATGACATACAGAAACGACTTCGGCGATGGAATCATGACATCTGTAGCGCCCTACCACCTGCAAATAAAGGAGAAAATTTAAATTTAATGTCAATAAAGAATTAATATTGGAACAAACAACTGCATACTCACCTGGTCCCCCTTGTCGTCCTGTCCAGTGTTGAATCCTGTTAGCCTGGCAGCGGCATCGTGTGTGGCCTAGCGGAGCGCGTAATCGATCCCACGTCGTCACCTGAAAGAAAAGAAAGAGAAATAATATATAAACAAGTAACATTTGTAAAATATCAACATTATAAGCTTAGCTTATCTTATCGTTTCACGCTCTACGAGTGCAGCCAATTCATACCCCGACACAAACTGGTCTCAGGCAACAATGGCATCCTCACGCTGCTGCTTGCCAACTAGCTACACCAACAAGCCATCATCCAGCCACTTTGGGAGTTTCTCCATATGTTTCCAGAACCCTTGGTCTGTCCTTGTCATCTGCTGGTCGAAATTCCATCCTCGGCCTAGCTAGCGGCATTGTGTGTGCCCGATTTTTGGATGCGTCATCAATCCTGCAATGGAAACACGTCAGCAGTAACATCAACTACCTGCAAAGAAAGATGAGGAAAATATTAATTGCTAATTAATATGTACTCATAAAACCAATACATACTTACCTGGTCCCCTTATGTCGCTCGTCCAGTGCTTGAATCCGTTCGGCCTGGCTAGTGGCACTGTGCGGGCCCAACCGGAATGCGTCAACAAATCCTTATATGGAAACATCATGCCACCAGCAACAGTCACCTGAAAAGAAAGGAAAATCATGTTAAATTAGTAGCAGAAATTAACTCAATTACAGCCTTAATCAAAAGGCCTCAAATTTTAAAATAAATGAATCTTACCGGCTATTAGTATTCATACTAATAGCTGTGAGTGATATTCAATATCACGCTCGATTCAAAATGGTTATATACCATGTCATTTTCTTTTAATGACAATAATGTAGCAATATCTGCTACACTAAAATCTCAAATCGACTGGCATTCATCCTGCTTTATGCGGGAAATGCCTACACATACTACATACAGCACTGTTTTAATACAAAATGAAAAATGCAATTAATATGCGAAAAACATAAAAAACATAAATTCGCGCTCGCTAATTAAGTTCAACAAACGGACTATAAAACAAATAAAAAACCACACAAATTATAACTAACGTTAAACTGCTTCTAATTCTAACCATCATGCTGACAAAAAAAAAAAAAAAAAAAAAAAAAATGCATCCAAAATACTCACACATGGTCATTTCATATCTGGACATTACTTGGCAACAACACGCGACAGCGCTACTTTCTGTTTATATATGCCAAGCGGTGCCCAAGATCATCCGCACAAGACGCTTCCGGAGCCTTCCCTGATGGTTCCCAGCGCCTACCAGAGCATATTTAGACAACAACAATATGTTGCCACCACTTCCAGCGTTGAACAATTGTGACGTCTCTATGCAACAACATCTGCATGAAATAATAGAAACGGATTGAAATTGGTATTTTTACAAAGAAAATACATTTTCATATTACGTACGCACGCACAATAAAAACTCACCTGGACACTATCAACGATGACAACAAAACACAGCATGGCTTGCTGCTGACCACACAGCTCGTTCCGCGATGACATCACTGCAACTCCCAGATGCGTACTGATCCCCCTTTATCAACACGCTTCAGTGCCGAAACACACTCAACTTGGCAGTGGCATAGGGAAGGAATGACGACATCAATCTAATCCTGCAAAGACAACCAGGCGTCTTCTGCATCAGCATCATACTGCAAAGAAAAGAGTAATATTTTTATTAATATTAACCATTTTAATGCCCTTTTCTTTTCTTATATTTCTGAGTAAAAACAACACCAATACTCACCGTCGATGCCTGTAAAAAATAAATCTGCAAATCATCCCATACGTTTGCCTGGCTTGCATCCGTCGCCCATACGCAAACTCACCTGCAAAAAAGAAACACAACTTACCTGGCAACCTGTGGCAACCGTGCATCCGCGCGTCCGGTCCAGACATTTTCCAGAAGTCATCACCTGTAAAGAAGAAGAGAAATCGATTAAATATTGGTTTCCTTAAAATCTGGAGCTGCAACAACACCAGCAGACCAAATCTGATGTTTGGCAGAATATGTAAAATTGCTAATTGCAATATGCATATTTTTGCCTTTACACGATGTCAATTCACCTACAACATGGCATAACTTACCTGGCATCCTATGGCATCCAGTGGCACCCGTGCATCCTGCGCGTCCTGTCCGGTCCAATCCAGAAGTCATCACCTGCAAAGAGAGAAAAGTAAGCTAGTAATATGGTTCCTTCAACAACATTGAGCTGCAACAACACCAGCAGCTGTTTTGCAAAATATGCAAAAATGCTAATTTGCAAATTGCTAATTTGCAAAATGCATATGCTTGCTCAAACACGCCGTCAATTCACCTACAATTGGAAGAATACTTACCTGGCATCCTGTGACACCCGTTCATCCGAGCATCCTGCGCGTCCAGTCCAGAAGAAGTCATCACCTGCAAAGAAAAAGAAAATAAATTAAATCAATGTTGATTTTTTTTTTTTTTTTTTAATAATTTGGTGCTGCAACAACACCAGCAGCCCAACACTGATGTTTTGGCAATATATGCATATGCAAAAATGCTCATTTGCAATATGCTTATCTCCAGCAATACAACGTGGTCCACTATGTCGTTAGCCCTGCGCCGAGAATATTATGTCCGGTCGGGCGGCGGCATAGCATTCTGGGCCAAAACATAACCTGCCATTCCATGCGTTTTGGCAAAAATCGCACACACACCAGCTAACCTGCAAAAGGAAATACACTTACCTGGCGGCGAAGAAGTACACACCATCTCAACATCAGTCCCAGTGTCATCATCATCTGTAAAGAAAGAAGAAATATGATTTTAATTAGTTCTTATATTTTTAATATGTAAAATTGTTAAAATGTCTTGTAATTGCGTCTTGTTTACATTTTGTTTTCAATGTTAAGTAACGTCACTACAGCTGCTAGGTTGCACTCTGCAACACTATGCAGATCACTTTAACATAGCGCTGCCAGACTGTTAACTGGCAGCGGTTACAATAGCTTGCAAAATACTCTGTTAAATTTAAATTTAAATTTAATTTTCTAAAACGAGACTGATCTTTTTTAAAATTAACTAACATATCTATTGTTAAAAACTATTTTAAAAGCAAATAACGCGGAGACTAGCTCCTGCGTAGTAATTAATTATTGTTTAATGTTGACTGTTAAACTTTTAAGTCGAGGTTCAGTCCAGTTCATGTAATTTGCTCACCCTAGAGTAAGAAAATGAATTTATATCAATAAAATAGGCCGGCACAGTTGCTGTTCGGTCGCCAATGTGTGAGCACGCGTCGTTGCGCAGAGCCTAGCACAGCATAGCAAAGCGAAGCAAAGCGAAACACCGAGACACTCACACACATACCAATGAAAAAAAAAAAAAAGACTTCTCATTTCACTCAATTTACATATATAAAACGGTGCAATGAAAAATATGGCGACACTTATTAAAATTTTAAATTAAATTAATAGACAAATAACGCGATTAAATGCTACAAATGCATAATAAAATTAAGAATTAATTGCAATAAATATTGCAAAGCAACAACTTCGAGTGAAAGTGACTTTTTATGACTTTTAATGTGTTTTATGTTTTATGTTAAAATAGACATATTAAACTGCTAATAATGCTTGGCCGTTGCGGCAAGCAAAAACGAAAAGCCACAAGGAGTAAAGCCAGAAAACCAAAGATGAGCGAAAACTATGAAATGCCAAGCCCGGAATCCCTCGCTCGGGAGCTTAGAGGAGGGATGTCAGAGGAGGAGTATCAAGCCATAAATCAGGAGATCCTGCGACAACCTGAGGGAGAATCCCTGGAAGCCTGGAGACAAGCCGAAAAAATTCGAGGAATTTGTGGAAGAGCGTAGGGCAAGGATGGAGAGAGGTGAGTGCATTTCACTGATCTCTAATTCTGAGTCGGAGTGCTCGACTCGAGCATTCAAGCTGGGCAGCAGTCCCATAGACGCTTCTGAGGTGGAATCGTGGTTCGAGTCGCAGGGCTCAGGTCTGGACTCATCAGATAGTCCGCTTGAAACCACGATCATTGAGACTAGGCGTGGCCCAGAAAATTCTGGAAAAATTGCGCACCTCACACAACCAAAGCAATTTGCCGCCAAGCAAAAAGGTGGATGATTTTGGCGCTCACTCAAGAGCAGCAACTTACTCTAGCTCAAAATCGAATTCGCCGCCACTCAACACACAATTGAGTGTGCAAAAAGTGCGAAGGAGAATGAGAAGGGGAATAACGGCGAACATCATCTTCACGCTCTCACAAAAGGAGCCTAAAAGCACATGCAAACAACACTGACAATGGCTCAAACATAAGCCACTGTGCTAACAGCAGCCGACAAGCAGCCCATCAAGCAGTGCATAACAACACACGGCAACCAAATGTATTGACACTAACACTGACACTGACACTGTTAAAGACCTTAACATAAAAGACAAAACTGTTAAACAGCAAAAGCTAACACACAAACCAATTCAGACACATTACTAATAGTAAAAGATGTCTACTACCACAACTGACATCAACAGACTTAAATGATGATGACAATGACAAGACAATAACAGAGAACAGGATAAATAAAGTTAGCAACTGGTTAACCCAAGTTCCGCCACTACTGCCCAGTGAGCTTCTGCATCCCCCAACACCCCAAGAAACAGAGCGACAAAGTTAAATCTTCTGAGCTTGAAATGCGCACTGCTCGCCCCTTAAACGTAGGAGAATTATTGGGAGTGATTCAGAGGAGGAGTCAACTGTGAGCATTGCGTGGGTAAAATCCGACGCAAGTCAGTCCATTGCTGACGGTGCTGGTGGTGGTGGTGACATGGATGTCGATGCTGCTAGCAATAGCAGTATTTGCATCCTTGCCTCTGCCTCTCAACAGCAACAACGACAGCAACAGCAGCCGTCACAACAGCAACAACAACAGCCGTCACAGCAGCAACACCACCCGCTATTTCAGACAATCAGAGGCAATAGTAAAATACCCTTATTATTCCTCCCTAAGGTGCCTGAAATTATGCCCATTATAAGTAGGCTAACTAGTGACCCAAATATTGGAAAATTTAAAACCAAAGTCACTGCCAACAACGGTTTGAGGGTGCTAGCAAGCGATATAGACTCTTATAATGCCATAAAAAATGCCCTTTTCAAGGATGGCATACCACTACACACGCACCAAGCCAAGAAAAATAAAGGCTTCAGGTATGTGCTAAGAAACTTGCATCATTCCACTCCATGCGAAAAATCACTGATGAACTTAATTCTTGCGGCTTCAAAGTTAAGTTTATCAGAGTAATTAAGCACCGCTTTACGGCTAAGCCATTGAACATTTTTGAATTGGAAATTGATTCAATGCCTAATGGTGCACATATGGATATCCTCAAGCTCAAAAACCTGGTAAACCAAGCAATTACTGTAGAACGTCAGGCGAAGCCAAGGGACCCGGCACAATGCCATCGATGCCAGCCTTTGGCCATACTAAAAATTACTGTAGGAGACCATACAGATGCATGAAGTGCGCAGGCGAGCATGCTTCAACATCATGCACAAAGCCGAAGAAAGATCCCGCCAAATGCGCTAATTGTAGCGAACCGCATGTTAGCTCCTACAAAGGCTGTGCAGCATTCAAAATGCACGAAGCAAACTGTTTGCATACAGAGGATATGGTTATGGTAGACGCAAACAACAACAGCAGCAGCAACAACATCAGCAGCAACAGCAGTATCACCAACACCATCACCCTCAGCAGCAACAACATCCACAACAGCAACATTTCTCTACAAATGCCAAAAATGCAAATAATACCTACAGCTGGATCGCTAGGAATGGCAGCAATGCAACCAACAACAACTCGCAGCAGCAAGGTAAAAAGCAGAAAGAGAGTCAACCTCGCCAACAACAACACCAACAACAGCGAGCTAATCGGCCACAACAACAACAACAGAGCCAGCAACGTCGACAACAGCAACCAAAACAACAACAGCGTGCCAATAAAACACCTCAAACACCTAAGACGCCTGTAACTGTTATCAACGAAAACGCTACTGCTCGCGGCCCGGCTGGCCAACGTCTTACTGAGCTACAACAAAAGCTGAAAACAAAACAGCAACAGTTTCAGCAAAATAATGCAGCCAATCCGCTAGCTTTTGCATTAGAACAACATTCTCAGAGGTTCGAAAGACTGGAAGCAAGCTGGAAAAATTATTCGAAATCATTGCTGAAATGATGCGCGCAAATTCTATTTTAGGCACACTGAGACCAAATAGCAGCTCAACATCCACAATATCCAATAATAGAGATACTGCTACGGACGCTGATGTCTGCCTCTACGCCTGAAAGAAAAAATTTAAATGCCAAATATTAATAACAGCAACTACAGTATTTCAGCTAAAAACATCTAAAGCGAAAAACTCTATTTACATATAATTAAACAATAAAATCAACAATACAGTCAAACAATAATCTACATAGCCAATACAAATATCAAAATTAAAATTACAATTAATAACTAATTACTATCAACAACATCAACTGGTATCCTCTTCTCTGGTTGTCTCTGATGGCATCTAGGCAAATCCTTCGTGGTCTGCTTTATCGTCATGTCCGATGAGCGGAACTTGTTTCCACTTCAGGCAGCGGCACTGCGTTTATGCCTGATAACAAACACACAGCAAAAAATCCGATGAAGTCATCCGTTGGCATCCCCAGCAAATACACCTGCAAAAGAAAAGAAAAGAAGAGAAAAAGAATTAATTTTGATATCCACTAAAAAGTATACTCATCTGGTCCCCCTTGTCGTCCTGTCCAGTGTTGAATCTGTCAGCCTGGCAGCGGCACCGTGTGTGGCCAGTATAGACATACAGCACCTACCCCAGCGTTGGAATCATCACCTGCAAAGAAAAGAGAAAATATAAATATCAATGTCAATTACAAATTAATATTGAAAAAACACCCAATGCTTACTCACCTGGTCCCCCCCTCTGTGCCGCTCTGGCTCGCACGGTGGTTGCAAATCCTCGTCGTAGCCTGACAAAAATATCAGTCAGCAAATATACCCTGCTGTGATCGCTCCAACACAGCATACCGCGCAACGGCAAAATACTAACATCCTGACGCTTTGAAAACTTCCACAAACGTATCCTGAGTCCTGGGCGCCTTTGTCGTCGCTGGCTGGTACTCCATCCCCAGCCTGGCAGCGGCATTGTGAGTGCCCACCATGACATACAGAAACGACTTCGGCGATGGAATCATGACATCTGTAGCGCCCTACCACCTGCAAATAAAGGAGAAAAATTTAAAATTTAATGTCAATAAAGAATTAATATTGGAACAAACAACTGCATACTCACCTGGTCCCCCTTGTCGTCCTGTCCAGTGTTGAATCCTGTTAGCCTGGCAGCGGCATCGTGTGTGGCCTAGCGGAGCGCGTAAATCGATCCCACGTCGTCACCTGAAAAGAAAAGAAAAGAGAAATAAATATATAAACAAGTAACATTTGTAAAAATATCAACATTATAAAGCTTAGCTTATCTTATCGTTTCACGCTCTACGAGTGCAGCCAATTCATACCCCGACACAAACTGGTCTCAGGCAACAATGGCATCCTCACGCTGCTGCTTGCCAACTAGCTACACCAACAAGCCATCATCCAGCCACTTTGGGAGTTTCTCCATATGTTTCCAGAACCCTTGGTCTGTCCTTGTCATCTGCTGGTCGAAATTCCATCCTCGGCCTAGCTAGCGGCATTGTGTGTGCCCGATTTTTGGATGCGTCATCAATCCTGCAATGGAAACACGTCAGCAAAACATCAACTACCTGCAAAGAAAGATGAGGAAAATATTAATTGCTAATTAATATGTACTCATAAAACCAATACATACTTACCTGGTCCCCTTATGTCGCTCGTCCAGTGCTTGAATCCGTTCGGCCTGGCTAGTGGCACTGTGCGGGCCCAACCGGTATGCGTCAACAAATTCTTATATGGAAACATCATGCCACCAGCAACAGTCACCTGAAAGAAAGGAAAATCATGTTAAATTAGTAGCAGAAATTAACTCAATTACAGCCTTAATCAAAAGGCCTCAAATTTTAAAATAATGAATCTTACCGGCTATTAGTATTCATACTAATAGCTGTGAGTGATATTCAATATCACGCTCGATTCAAAATGGTTATATACCATGTCATTTTCTTTTAATGACAATAAATGTAGCAATATCTGCTACACTAAAATCTCAAAATCGACTGGCATTCATCCTGCTTTATGCGGGAAATGCCTACACATACTACATACAGCACTGTTTTAATACAAAATGAAAAATGCAATTAATATGCGAAAAACATAAAAAACATAAATTCGCGCTCGCTAATTAAGTTCAACAAACGGACTATAAAACAAATAAAAAACCACACAAATTATAACTAAACGTTAAACTGCTTCTAATTCTAACCATCATGCTGACAAAAAAAAAAAAAAAAAAAAAAAAAATGCATCCAAAAATACTCACACATGGTCATTTCATATCTGGACATTACTTGGCAACAACACGCGACAGCGCTACTTTCTGTTTATATATGCCAAGCGGTGCCCAAGATCATCCGCACAAGACGCTTCCGGAGCCTTCCCTGATGGTTCCCAGCGCCTACCAGAGCATATTTAGACAACAACAATATGTTGCCACCACTTCCAGCGTTGAACAATTGTGACGTCTCTATGCAACAACATCTGCATGAAATAATAGAAACGGATTGAAATTGGTATTTTTACAAAGAAAATACATTTTCATATTACGTACGCACGCACAATAAAAACTCACCTGGACACTATCAACGATGACAACAAAACAACAGCATGGCTTGCTGCTGACCACACAGCTCGTTCCGCGATGACATCACTGCAACTCCCAGATGCGTACTGATCCCCCTTTATCAACACGCTTCAGTGCCGAAACACACTCAACTTGGCAGTGGCATAGGGAAGGAATGACGACATCAATCTAATCCTGCAAAGACAACCAGGCGTCTTCTGCATCAGCATCATACTGCAAAGAAAAGAGTAATATTTTTATTAATATTAACCATTTTAATGCCCTTTTCTTTTCTTATATTTCTGAGTAAAAACAACACCAATACTCACCGTCGATGCCTGTAAAAAATAAAATCTGCAAATCATCCCATACGTTTGCCTGGCTTGCATCCGTCGCCCATACGCAAACTCACCTGCAAAAAAGAAAACACAACTTACCTGGCAACCTGTGGCAACCGTGCATCCGCGCGTCCGGTCCAGACATTTTCCAGAAGTCATCACCTGTAAAGAAAGAAGAGAAATCGATTAAATATTGGTTTCCTTAAAATCTGGAGCTGCAACAACACCAGCAGACCAAATCTGATGTTTGGCAGAATATGTAAAATTGCTAATTGCAATATGCATATTTTTGCCTTTACACGATGTCAATTCACCTACAACATGGCATAACTTACCTGGCATCCTATGGCATCCAGTGGCACCCGTGCATCCTGCGCGTCCTGTCCGGTCCAATCCAGAAGTCATCACCTGCAAAGAGAGAAAAGTAAGCTAGTAAATATTGGTTCCTTCAACAACATTGAGCTGCAACAACACCAGCAGCTGTTTTGCAAAATATGCAAAATGCTAATTTGCAAAATTGCTAATTTGCAAAATGCATATGCTTGCTCAAACACGCCGTCAATTCACCTACAATTGGAAGAATACTTACCTGGCATCCTGTGACACCCGTTCATCCGAGCATCCTGCGCGTCCAGTCCAGAAGAAGTCATCACCTGCAAAGAAAAAGAAAATAAATTAAATCAATGTTGATTTTTTTTTTTTTTTTTAATAATTTGGTGCTGCAACAACACCAGCAGCCCAACACTGATGTTTTGGCAATATATGCATATGCAAAAATGCTCATTTGCAATATGCTTATCTCCAGCAATACAACGTGGTCCACTATGTCGTTAGCCCTGCGCCGAGAATATTATGTCCGGTCGGGCGGCGGTATAGCATTCTGGGCCAAAACATAACCTGCCATTCCATGCGTTTTTGGAACAAAAATCGCACACACACCAGCTAACCTGCAAAAGGAAATACACTTACCTGGCGGCGAAGAAGTACACACCATCTCAACATCAGTCCCAGTGTCATCATCATCTGCAAAGGAAAAAAAAAATAAGATTTTAATTAGCTTTTTATAATTTTAATATGTAAAATTGTTAAAATGTCTTGTAATTGCGTCTTGTTTACATTTTGTTTTCAATGTTAAGTAACGTCACTACAGCTGCTAGGTTGCACTCTGCAACACTATGCAGATCACTTTAACATAGCGCTGCCAGACTGTTCACTCTGGCAGCGGTTACAATAGCTTGCAAATTACTCTGTTAAATTTAAATTTAAATTTAATTTTCTAAAAACGAGACTGACCTTTTTAAAATTAACTAACATATCTATTGTTAAAAATTATTTTAAAAGCAAATAACGCGGAGACTAGCTCCTGCGTAGTAATTAATTATTTGTTTAATGTTGACTGTTAAACTTTTAAGTCGAGGTTCAGTCCAGTTCATGTAATTTGCTCACCCTAGAGTAAGAAAATGAATTTATATTAATAAAATAGGCCGGCACAGTTGCTGTTCGGTCGCCAATGTGTGAGCACGCGTCGTTGCGCAGAGCCTAGCACAGCATAGCAAAGCGAAGCAAAGCGAAACACCGCGACACTCACACACATACCACTGAAAAAAAAAAAAAAAGACTTCTCATTTCACTCAATTTACATATATAAAACGGTGCAATGAAAAAATATGGCGACACTTATTAAAATTTTAAATTAAATTAAATAGACAAATAACGCGATTAAATGCTACAAATGCATAATAAAAATTAACAATTAATTGCAATAAAATATTGCAAAGCAACAACTTCGAGTGAAAGTGACTTTTTATGACTTTTAATGTGTTTTATGTTTTATGTTAAAATAGACATATTAAACTGCTAATAATGCTTGGCCGTTGCGGCAAGCAAAAACGAAAAGCCACAAGGAGTAAAGCCAGAAAACCAAAGATGAGCGAAAACTATGAAATGCCAAGCCCGGAATCCCTCGCTCGGGAGCTTAGAGGAGGGATGTCAGAGGAGGAGTATCAAGCCATAAATCAGGAGATCCTGCGACACCTGAGGGAGAATCCCTGGAAGCCTGGAGACAAGCCGAAAAAATTCGAGGAATTTGTGGAAGAGCGTAGGGCAAGGATGGAGAGAGGTGAGTGCATTTCACTGATCTCTAATTCTGAGTCGGAGTGCTCGACTCGAGCATTCAAGCTGGGCAGCAGTCCCATAGACGCTTCTGAGGTGGAATCGTGGTTCGAGTCGCAGGGCTCAGGTCTGGACTCATCAGATAGTCCGCTTGAAACCACGATCATTGAGACTAGGCGTGGCCCAGAAAATTCTGGAAAAATTGCGCACTCACACAACCAAAGCAATTTGCCGCCAAGCAAAAAGGTGGATGATTTTGGCGCTCACTCAAGAGCAGCAACTTACTCTAGCTCAAAATCGAATTCGCCGCCACTCAACACACAATTGAGTGTGCAAAAAAGTGCGAAGGAGAATGAGAAGGGGAATAACGGCGAACATCATCTTCACGCTCTCACAAAAGGGAGCCTAAAAGCACATGCAAACAACACTGACAATGGCTCAAACATAAGCCACTGTGCTAACAGCAGCCGACAAGCAGCCCATCAAGCAGTGCATAACAACACACAGCAACCAAATGTAATTGACACTAACACCGACACTGACACTGTTAAAGACCTTAACATAAAAGACAAAACTGTTAAACAGCAAAAGCTAAAACACAAACCAAATTCAGACACATTACTAAATAGTAAAAGATGTCTACTACCACAACTGACATCAACAGACGTAAATGATGATGACAATGACAAGACAATAACAGAGAACAGGATAAATAAAGTTAGCAACTGGTTAACCCAAGTTCCGCCACTACTGCCCAGTGAGCTTCTGCATCCCCCAACACCCAAGAAACAGAGCGACAAAGTTAAATCTTCTGAGCTTGAAAATGCGCACTGCTCGCCCCTTAAACGTAGGAGAATTATTGGGAGTGATTCAGAGGAGGAGTCAACTGTGAGCATTGCGTGGGTAAAATCCGACGCAAGTCAGTCCATTGCTGACGGTGCTGGTGGTGGTGGTGACATGGATGTCGATGCTGCTAGCAATAGCAGTATTTGCATCCTTGCCTCTGCCTCTCAACAGCAACAACGACAGCAACAGCAGCCGTCACAACAGCAACAACAACAGCCGTCACAGCAGCAACACCACCCGCTATTTCAGACAATCAGAGGCAATAGTAAAATACCCTTATTATTCCTCCCTAAGGTGCCTGAAATTATGCCCATTATAAGTAGGCTAACTAGTGACCCAAATATTGGAAAATTTAAAACCAAAGTCACTGCCAACAACGGTTTGAGGGTGCTAGCAAGCGATATAGACTCTTATAATGCCATAAAAAATGCCCTTTTCAAGGATGGCATACCACTACACACGCACCAAGCCAAGAAAAATAAAGGCTTCAGGTATGTGCTAAGAAACTTGCATCATTCCACTCCATGCGAAAAAATCACTGATGAACTTAATTCTTGCGGCTTCAAAGTTAAGTTTATCAGAGTAATTAAGCACCGCTTTACGGCTAAGCCATTGAACATTTTTGAATTGGAAATTGATTCAATGCCTAATGGTGCACATATGGATATCCTCAAGCTCAAAAACCTGGTAAACCAAGCAATTACTGTAGAACGTCAGGCGAAGCCAAGGGACCCGGCACAATGCCATCGATGCCAGGCCTTTGGCCATACTAAAAATTACTGTAGGAGACCATACAGATGCATGAAGTGCGCAGGCGAGCATGCTTCAACATCATGCACAAAGCCGAAGAAAGATCCCGCCAAATGCGCTAATTGTAGCGAACCGCATGTTAGCTCCTACAAAGGCTGTGCAGCATTCAAAAATGCACGAAGCAAACTGTTTGCATACAGAGGATATGGTTATGGTAGACGCAAACAACAACAGCAGCAGCAACAACATCAGCAGCAACAGCAGTATCACCAACACCATCACCCTCAGCAGCAACAACATCCACAACAGCAACATTTCTCTACAAATGCCAAAAATGCAAATAATACCTACAGCTGGATCGCTAGGAATGGCAGCAATGCAACCAACAACAACTCGCAGCAGCAAGGTAAAAAGCAGAAAGAGAGTCAACCTCGCCAACAACAACACCAACAACAGCGAGCTAATCGGCCACAACAACAACAACAGAGCCAGCAACGTCGACAACAGCAACCAAAACAACAACAGCGTGCCAATAAAACACCTCAAACACCTAAGACGCCTGTAACTGTTATCAACGAAAACGCTACTGCTCGCGGCCCGGCTGGCCAACGTCTTACTGAGCTACAACAAAAGCTGAAAACAAAACAGCAACAGTTTCAGCAAAATAATGCAGCCAATCCGCTAGCTTTTGCATTAGAACAACATTCTCAGAGGTTCGAAAGACTGGAAGCAAAGCTGGAAAAATTATTCGAAATCATTGCTGAAATGATGCGCGCAAATTCTATTTTAGGCACACTGAGACCAAATAGCAGCTCAACATCCACAATATCCAATAATAGAGATACTGCTACGGACGCTGATGTCTGCCTCTACGCCTGAAAGAAAAAATTTAAATGCCAAATATTAATAACAGCAACTACAGTATTTCAGCTAAAAACATCTAAAGCGAAAAACTCTATTTACATATAATTAAACAATAAAATCAACAATACAGTCAAACAATAATCTACATAGCCAATACAAATATCAAAATTAAAATTACAAATTAATAACTAATCACTATCAACAACATCAACTGGTATCCTCTTGTCTGGTTGTCTCTGATGGCATCTAGGCAAATCCTTCGTGGTCTGCTTTATCGTCATGTCCGATGAGCGGAACTTGTTTCCACTTCAGGCAGCGGCACTGCGTTTATGCCTGATAACAAACACACAGCAAAAAATCCGATGAAGTCATCCGTTGGCATCCCCAGCAAATACACCTGCAAAAGAAAAGAAAGAAGAGAAAAGAATTAATTTTGATATCCACTAAAAAGTATACTCATCTGGTCCCCCTTGTCGTCCTGTCCAGTGTTGAATCTGTCAGCCTGGCAGCGGCACCGTGTGTGGCCAGTATAGTCATACAGCACCTACCCCAGCGTTGGAATCATCACCTGCAAAGAAAAGAGAAAATATAAATATCAATGTCAATTACAAATTAATATTGAAAAAACAACCCAATGCTTACTCACCTGGTCCCCCTTGTCGCTCTGTCCAGTGTTGAATCCTGTTAGCCTGGCAGCGGCATCGTGTGTGGCCTTGTGCAAATACATCCGGAGTCGTCGTCACCTGAAAAGAGAAAAGAGAAATAATAAATTAAAAAAAATTATCTATGTTCAAAAATTGCAATTATAATACTCATCTTTTTCATTTCACGTTGATCGAGCAATGCCAAATGACTACTGCAAATAAACCAGTCTCAAACAACAGTAGCAAATATACCCTGCTGTTCGCCAACAAGAAGCAACCAAATACTAACATCCTGACGCTTTGAAAACTTCCACAAACGTATCCTGAGTCCTGGGCGCCTTTGTCGTCTGCTGGCTGGTACTCCATCCCCAGCCTGGCAGCGGCATTGTGAGTGCCCACCATGACATACAGAAACGACTTCGGCGATGGAATCATGACATCTGTAGCGCCCTACCACCTGCAAATAAAGGAGAAAAATTTAAAATTTA
The DNA here is from genome assembly GCA_030179655.1 of Scaptomyza flava. Taxonomy (NCBI): domain Eukaryota; kingdom Metazoa; phylum Arthropoda; class Insecta; order Diptera; family Drosophilidae; genus Scaptomyza; species Scaptomyza flava. The sequence goes on along the minus strand of JARNME010000338.1, from coordinate 19,245 downwards.
TGTCAATAAAGAATTAATATTGGAACAAACAACTGCATACTCACCTGGTCCCCCTTGTCGTCCTGTCCAGTGTTGAATCCTGTTAGCCTGGCAGCGGCATCGTGTGTGGCCTAGCGGAGCGCGTAAATCGATCCCACGTCGTCACCTGAAAAGAAAAGAAAAGAGAAATAAATATATAAACAAGTAACATTTGTAAAATATCAACATTATAAGCTTAGCTTATCTTATCGTTTCACGCTCTACGAGTGCAGCCAATTCATACCCCGACACAAACTGGTCTCAGGCAACAATGGCATCCTCACGCTGCTGCTTGCCAACTAGCTACACCAACAAGCCATCATCCAGCCACTTTGGGAGTTTCTCCATATGTTTCCAGAACCCTTGGTCTGTCCTTGTCATCTGCTGGTCGAAATTCCATCCTCGGCCTAGCTAGCGGCATTGTGTGTGCCGATTTTTGGATGCGTCATCAATCCTGCAATGGAAACACGTCAGCAATAACATCAACTACCTGCAAAGAAAGATGAGGAAAATATTAATTGCAAATTAATATGTACTCATAAAACCAATACATACTTACCTGGTCCCCTTATGTCGCTCGTCCAGTGCTTGAATCCGTTCGGCCTGGCTAGTGGCACTGTGCGGGCCCAACCGGAATGCGTCAACAAATCCTTATATGGAAACATCATGCCACCAGCAACAGTCACCTGAAAAGAAAGGAAAATCATGTTAAATTAGTAGCAGAAATTAACTCAATTACAGCCTTAATCAAAAGGCCTCAAATTTTAAAATAAATGAATCTTACCGGCTATTAGTATCCATACTAATAGCTGTGAGTGATATTCAATATCACGCTCGATTCAAAATGATTTTCTACTAATGACAATAAATGTAGCAATATCTGCTACACAAAAATGCTCATAATCGACTGGCATTCATCCTGCTTTATGCGGGAAATGCCTACACATACTACATACAGCACTGTTTTAATACAAAATGAAAATGCAATTAATATGCGAAAAACATAAAAAACATAAATTCGCGCTCGCTAATTAAGTTCAACAAACGGACTATAAAACAAATAAAAAACCACACAAATTATAACTAAACGTTAAACTGCTTCTAATTCTAACCATCATGCTGACAAAAAAAAAAAAAAAAAAAAAAAAATGCATCCAAAAATACTCACACATGGTCATTTCATATCTGGACATTACTTGGCAACAACACGCGACAGCGCTACTTTCTGTTTATATATGCCAAGCGTTGCCCAAGATCATCCGCACAAGACGCTTCCGGAGCCTTCCCTGATGGTTCCCAGCGCCTACCAGAGCATATTTAGACAACAACAATATGTTGCCACCACTTCCAGCGTTGAACAATTGTGACGTCTCTATGCAACAACATCTGCATGAAATAATAGAAACGGATTGAAATTGGTATTTTTACAAAGAAAATACATTTTCATATTACGTACGCACGCACAATAAAACTCACCTGGACACTATCAACGATGACAACAAAACAACAGCATGGCTTGCTGCTGACCACACAGCTCGTTCCGCGATGACATCACTGCAACTCCCAGATGCGTACTGATCCCCCTTTATCAACACGCTTCAGTGCCGAAACACACTCAACTTGGCAGTGGCATAGGGAAGGAATGAGACATCAATCTAATCCTGCAAAGACAACCAGGCGTCTTCTGCATCAGCATCATACTGCAAAGAAAAGAGTAATATTTTTATTAATATTAACCATTTTAATGCCCTTTTCTTTTCTTATATTTCTGAGTAAAAACAACACCAATACTCACCGTCGATGCCTGTAAAAATAAAATCTGCAATCATCCCATACGTTTGCCTGGCTTGCATCCGTCGCCCATACGCAAACTCACCTGCAAAAAAGAAAACACAACTTACCTGGCAACCTGTGGCAACCGTGCATCCGCGCGTCCGGTCCAGACATTTTCCAGAAGTCATCACCTGTAAAGAAAGAAGAGAAATCGATTAAATATTGGTTTCTTAAAATCTGGAGCTGCAACAACACCAGCAGACCAAATCTGATGTTTGGCAGAATATGTAAAATTGCTAATTGCAATATGCATATTTTTGCCTTTACACGATGTCAATTCACCTACAACATGGCATAACTTACCTGGCATCCTATGGCATCCAGTGGCACCCGTGCATCCTGCGCGTCCTGTCCGGTCCAATCCAGAAGTCATCACCTGCAAAGAGAGAAAAGTAAGCTAGTAAATATTGGTTCCTTCAACAACATTGAGCTGCAACAACACCAGCAGCTGTTTTGCAAAATATGCAAAAATGCTAATTTGCAAAATTGCTAATTTGCAAAATGCATATGCTTGCTCAAACACGCCGTCAATTCACCTACAATTGGAAGAATACTTACCTGGCATCCTGTGACACCCGTTCATCCGAGCATCCTGCGCGTCCAGTCCAGAAGAAGTCAATCACCTGCAAAGAAAAAGAAAATAAATTAAATCAATGTTGATTTTTTTTTTTTTTTTTTAAATAATTTGGTGCTGCAACAACACCAGCAGCCCAACACTGATGTTTTGGCAATATATGCATATGCAAAAATGCTCATTTGCAATATGCTTATCTCCAGCAATACAACGTGGTCCACTATGTCGTTAGCCCTGCGCCGAGAATATTATGTCCGGTCGGGCGGCGGTATAGCATTCTGGGCCAAAACATAACCTGCCATTCCATGCGTTTTTGGAACAAAAATCGCACACACACCAGCTAACCTGCAAAAGGAAACACACTTACCTGGCGGCGAAGAAGTACACACCATCTCACATCAGTCCCAGTGTCATCATCATCTGTAAAGAAGAAGAAATATGATTTTAATTAGTTTTATATTTTTAATATGTAAATTGTTAAAATGTCTTGTCATTGCGTCTTGTTTACATTTTGTTTTCAATGTTAAGTAACGCCACTACAGCTGCTAGGTTGCACTCTGCAACACTATGCAGATCACTTTACATAGCGCTGCCAGACTGTTAACTGGCAGCGGTTACAATACGCTTGCAAAATACTCTGTTAAATTTAAATTTAAATTTAATTATCTAAAACGAGACTGATCTTTTTAAAATTAACTAACATATCTATTGTTAAAAAATTATTTTAAAAGCAAATAACGCGGAGACTAGCTCCTGCGTAGTAATTAATTATTTGTTTAATGTTGACTGTTAAACTTTTAAGTCGAGGTTCAGTCCAGTTCATGTAATTTGCTCACCTAGAGTAAGAAAATGAATTTATATCAATAAAATAGGCCGGCACAGTTGCTGTTCGGTCGCCAATGTGTGAGCACGCGTCGTTGCGCAGAGCCTAGCACAGCATAGCAAAGCGAAGCAAAGCGAAACACCGCGACACTCACACACATACCACTGAAAAAAAAAAAAAAAGACTTCTCATTTCACTCAATTACATATATAAAACGGTGTGCAATGAAAAAATATGGCGACACTTATTAAAATTTAAATTAAATTAAATAGACAAATAACGCGATTAAATGCTACAAATGCATATAAAAAATTAACAATTAATTGCAATAAAATATTGCAAAGCAACAACTTCGAGTGAAAGTGACTTTTTATGACTTTTAATGTGTTTTATGTTTTATGTTAAAATAGACATATTAAACTGCTAATAATGCTTGGCCGTTGCGGCAAGCAAAAACGAAAAGCCACAAGGAGTAAAGCCAGAAAACCAAAGATGAGCGAAAACTATGAAATGCCAAGCCCGGAATCCCTCGCTCGGGAGCTTAGAGGAGGGATGTCAGAGGAGGAGTATCAAGCCATAAATCAGGAGATCCTGCGACACCTGAGGGAGAATCCCTGGAAGCCTGGAGACAAGCCGAAAAAATTCGAGGAATTTGTGGAAGAGCGTAGGGCAAGGATGGAGAGAGGTGAGTGCATTTCACTGATCTCTAATTCTGAGTCGGAGTGCTCGACTCGAGCATTCAAGCTGGGCAGCAGTCCCATAGACGCTTCTGAGGTGGAATCGTGGTTCGAGTCGCAGGGCTCAGGTCTGGACTCATCAGATAGTCCGCTTGAAACCACGATCATTGAGACTAGGCGTGGCCCAGAAAATTCTGGAAAAATTGCGCACTCACACAACCAAAGCAATTGCCGCCAAGCAAAAAGGTGGATGATTTTGGCGCTCACTCAAGAGCAGCAACTTACTCTAGCTCAAAATCGAATTCGCCGCCACTCAACACACAATTGAGTGTGCAAAAAAGTGCGAAGGAGAATGAGAAGGGGAAATAACGGCGAACATCATCTTCACGCTCTCACAAAAGGGAGCCTAAAAGCACATGCAAACAACACTGACAATGGCTCAAACATAAGCCACTGTGCTAACAGCAGCCGCAAGCAGCCCATCAAGCAGTGCATAACAACACACGGCAACCAAATGTAATTGACACTAACACTGACACTGACACTGTTAAAGACCTTAACATAAAAGACAAAACTGTTAAACAGCAAAAGCTAACACACAAACCAAATTCAGACACATTACTAAATAGTAAAAGATGTCTACTACCACAACTGACATCAACAGACTTAAATGATGATGACAATGACAAGACAATAACAGAGAACAGGATAAATAAAGTTAGCAACTGGTAACCCAGTTCGCCACTACTGCCCAGTGAGCTTCGCATCCCCCAACACCAAGAACAGAGCGACAAAGTTAAATCTTCTGAGCTTGAAATGCGCACTGCTCGCCCCTTAAACGTAGGAGAATTATTGGGAGTGATTCAGAGGAGGAGTCAACTGTGAGCATGCGTGGGTAAAATCCGACGCAAGTCAGTCCATTGCTGACGGTGCTGGTGGTGGTGGTGACATGGATGTCGATGCTGCTAGCAATAGCAGTATTTGCATCCTTGCCTCTGCCTCTCAACAGCAACAACGACAGCAACAGCAGCCGTCACAACAGCAACAACAACAGCCGTCACAGCAGCAACACCACCCGCTATTTCAGACAATCAGAGGCAATAGTAAAATACCCTTATATTCCTCCCTAAGGTGCCTGAAATTATGCCCATTATAAGTAGGCTAACTAGTGACCCAAATATTGGAAAATTAAAACCAAAGTCACTGCCAACAACGGTTTGAGGGTGCTAGCAAGCGACATAGACTCTTATAATGCCATAAAAAATGCCCTTTTCAAGGATGGCATACCACTACACACGCACCAAGCCAAGAACAACAAAGGCTTCAGGTATGTGCTAAGAAACTTGCATCATTCCACTCCATGCGAAAAAGTCACTGATGAACTTAATTCTTGCGGCTTCAAAGTTAAGTTTATCAGAGTAATTAAGCACCGCTTTACGGCTAAGCCATTGAACATTTTTGAATTGGAAATTGATTCAATGCCTAATGGTGCACATATGGATATCCTCAAGCTCAAAAACCTGGTAAACCAAGCAATTACTGTAGAACGTCAGGCGAAGCCAAGGGACCCGGCACAATGCCATCGATGCCAGGCCTTTGGCCATACTAAAAATTACTGTAGGCGACCGTACAGATGCATGAAGTGCGCAGGCGAGCATGCTTCAACATCATGCACAAAGCCGAAGAAAGATCCCGCCAAATGCGCTAATTGTAGCGAACCGCATGTTAGCTCCTACAAAGGCTGTGCAGCATTCAAAAATGCACGAAGCAAACTGTTTGCATACAGAGGATATGGTTATGGTAGACGCAACACAACAGCGCACAACACGCAGCAACAGCACACAACACCCTCAGCAGCAACAGTACATCCAACACACAACAGTCCCCTAAAAATGCCAAAAATGCAAATAATACCTACAGCTGGATCGCTAGGAATGGCAGCAATGCAACCAACAACAACTCGCAGCAGCAAGGTAAAAAGCAGAAAAGAGAGTCAACCTCGCCAACACAACACCAACAACAGCGAGCTAATCGGCCACAACAACAACAACAGAGCCAGCAACGTCGACAACAGCAACCAAAACAACAACAGCGTGCCAATAAAACACCTCAAAACACCTAAGACGCCTGTAACTGTTGTCAACGAAAAACGCTACTACTCGCGGCCCGGCTGGCCAACGTCTTACTGAGCTCCAACAAAAGCTGAAAACAAAACAACAACAGTTTCAGCAAAATAATGCAGCCAATCCGCTAGCTTTTGCATTAGAACAAAATTCCAGAGGTTCGAAAAGACTGGAGGCAAAGCTGGAAAAATTATTCGAAATCATTGCTGAAATGATGCGCGCAAATTCTATTTTCGGCACACTGAGACCAAATAGCAGCTCAACATCCACAATATCCAATAATAGAGATACTGCTACGGACCGCTGATGTCTGCCCCTACGCCTGAAAGAAAAAATTAAATGCCAAATATTAATAACAGCAACTACAGTATTTCAGCTAAAAACACTCTAAAGCGAAAAACTTTACTTACATATAATTAAACAATAAAATACACAATACAGTTCAAACAATAATCTACACAGCCATACAAATATCAAAATTAAAATTACAAATTAATAACTAATCACTATCAACAACATCACTGGTATCCTCTTCTCTGCTGTCTCTGATGGCACCTAGGCAAATCCTTCGTGGTCTGCTTTCTGTCATGTCCGATGAGCTGAACTTGTTTCCACTTCAGGCAGCGGCACTGCTATATGCCTGATAACAAACACACAGCGAAAATCCGATGAAGTCATCCGTTGGCATCCCCAGCAAAACACGCAAAAGAAAAGAAGAGAAAAAGAATTAATTTTGATATCCACTAAAAGGTATACTCACCTGGTCCCCCTTGTCGTCTGTCCAGTGTTGAATCTGTCAGCCTGGCAGCGGCACGTGTGTGGCCAGTATAGTCATACAGCACCCTACCCAGCGTTGGAATCATCACCTGCAAAGAAAAGAGAAATATAAATATCAATGTCATATTGACAACCTGGTTCCCCCTTGTCGCTCTGTCCAGTATTGAATCCTGTAGCCTGGCAGCGGCATCGTGTTTGGCCTTGTGCAAATACATACGGAGTCGTCGTCACCTGAAAAGAGAAAAGAGAAATAATACAATAAAAATTATATTGTTCAAATATTGCAATTATAATCTCATCTTTTTCATTTCACGTTGATCGAGCAATGCCAAATGACTACTGCAAATAACCAGTCTCAAACAACAGTAGCAGCTATACCTGCTGTTCGCCAACAAGAAGCAACCAAATATTATCATCCTGACGCTTGGAAAACTCTACAAACGTATCCTGAGTCCTGGTCCCCTTTGTCGTCTGCTGGCTGGTACTCCATCCTCAGCCTGGCAGCGGCGTCGTGAGTGCCCATACATGACATACAGAAACGACTTCAGCGATGGAATCAAGGACATCTGTAGCGCCCTACCACCTGCAAATAAAGGAGACAAATTTAAATTTCATGTCAATAACGAGTAATATGGAACAAAAAACGCATACTCACCTGGTCCCCCTTGTCGTCCTGTCCAGTGTTGAATCCTGTTAGCCTGGCAGCGGCATCGTGTGTGGCCTAGCGGAGCGCGAAAGTCGATCCCACGTCGTCACTGAAAAGAAAGAAAAGAGAAATAATATATAAACAAATAACATTGTAAAAATATCAACATTATAAAGCTTATCTTATCGTTTCACGCTCTACGAGTGCAGCCAATTCATACCCCGACACAAACTGGTCTCAGGCACAATGGCATCCTCACGCTGCTGCTTGCCAACTAGCTACATCAACAAGCTATCATCCAGCCACTTTGGGAGCTTCTCCAAATGTTTCCAGAATCCTTGGTTTCCCTTGTCGTCTGCTGGTCGAAAATCCATCCTCGGCTAGCTAGCGGCATTGTGTGTGCCCGATTCGGATGTGTCATCCATCCTGCAATGGAAACACGTCAGCAATAACATCAACACCTGCAAAGAAAGATGAAGAAAATATAATTGCTTATTGATATGATTCAAACAACCAATACACACTTACCTGGTCCCCCTAGTCACTCGTCCAGTGTTTTGAACCCGTTCAGCCTGGCTAGCGGCATAGTGTAAGCCCACCCGGATTGCGTCATTTAATCCTTACATGGAAACATTAGATCACCAGCAACAGTCACCTGAAAAGACAGGAAAATCATGTTAAATTAGTAGCAGAAATTAACTCAATTACAGCCTTAATCAAAAGGCCTCAAATTTATAAATAAATGAATCTTACGGCTATTAGTATTCCTACTAATAGCTGTGAGTGATATTCAATATCACGCTCGATTCAAAATGGTTATATACCATGTCATTTCTAAAATGACAATAAAATGTAGCAATATCTGCTACACAAAATATCACAATCGACTGGCATTCATCCTGCTTTATGCGGGAAATGCCTACACAGCTACCATACAGCACTGTTTTAATACAAAATGCAAAATGCATTAATACGCGAAAAACATGAAAAACATAAATTCGCGCTCGCTAATTAAGTTCAACAAACGGACTATAAAACAAATACAAAACCACGCAAATTATAACTAAACGTTAAACTGCTACTAATTCTAACCATCACGCTGACAAAAAAAATGCATCAATAAATACTCACACATGGTCATTTCATATCTGGACATTACTTGGCAACAACACGCGACAGAGCTACTTGCTGTTTTTATGTGCCAAGATTTGCCCAACATCATCCGTATTAGACGCTTGCGGAGCCTTCCCAGATGGTACTCAGCGGCGACCCGAGCATAATCCACACAACAACAATATGCAGCCAATACTTCCAGCGATGAAAAAATTGTGACGTATCTATGCAACAACACCTGCATGGAATAATTGAAACGAATTGAAATTGGTATTTTTACAAAGAAAATACATTTTCATATACGCACGTACGCACAATAAAAACTCACTGGACACAATTTAGATGACACCAAGGCAACAACATGGCTTGCTGCCGCCCACACAGCTCGTTCTGCGATTACATCATGGCAACTCCCAGATGCCTACTGATCCCCCTTTGTCATCTTGCTCCAATATTGAATCACACTCACCTGGCAGTGGCAATAAAATCCAATCCTGCAAAGACAACCAGGCGTCTTCTACTTCAGCAGCAACTGCAAAGAAAAGAGTAATTTTTTATTAATATAACCATTTTAATGCTCTTTTCTTTTCTTATATTTCTGAGTAAACAACACCAATACTCACCATTGATGCCTGACAAAATATAAATCAGCAACATCCCATACGTTTGCCTGGCTTGCATCCATCGCCCATACGCCAACTTACCTGCAAAAAAGGAAAACAACTACTTACCGGCATCCTGTGGCATCCGTGCATCCGCGCGTCTGTTCATGCCTGTCCAGAAGTCATCACCTGCAAAGAAAGAAAATAAATCGATTCATATTGGTTTCTTAAAATTATTGGAGCTGCACAACACTAGCAGCCCAACACTGATATTTGGCAAAATATGTATAATTGCTAATTTACAATATGCATATGCTTGCCGTAGCGCACCGTCAATTCACCAAAAAAATTGGAATAATACTACCTGGAATCCTGCAGCATCCAGACCAGAAGACAACACCTGCAAAGAAGAAGAAGAACTAATTAATATTGTTCTAAATCACATCCGGAGCTACAAACAACACCTGCAGCCCACCACAAACGCCTGGCAATATTTCGCAAAATTGCAATAATTTTGCCAAATCATTCATTGCTGCCGGCGCACATCACCAGCCAACAACGTGATCACTATGTCGCTTGCCCTGCGCCGCGAATATTATGTCACGGTCGGGCGGCGGGTATAGCATTCTGGGCCAAAAAACATAACAGCCATTCCATGCGTTTTTGGCAAAAATCGCACACACACACATACAACCTGCAAAGGGAAACAACTTACCTGGAGGCGAAGAACAGCGGTCCAGCAACCAGTGTCATCATTATCTGTAAAAGAAGAATAAATAGAATTATAATTAGATTTATATGTTTAATATGTATAATTGTTTAAAATTCGTGGTCATACGTCTTGTTTAAATTTTGTCTTCAATGTTAAAAAAAACGCCAATACAGCGGCTAGGTTGCATTTGCAACACTATGCAGATCATTTCACATAGCGCTGCCAGACTGTAATGGCAGCGGTACAATAGCGCACTTGACTTAGTAAATTACTCTGTTAAATTTAAATTTAATAACTGCAAAAAAGAGACTGACCTTTTAAAATTAATTAACTGTTAAATTTAAATTTAATTCATAATGCGAAAAGAGACTGACCTTTTTAAAATTAATTAACATAACTCTTGTTAAAAAAGTATTTTAAAAGCGAATAACGCTGGAGAGGTAGCTCCTGCGTACGTAATTAATATTGTTTAATGTTGACTGTTAAACTTTTAAGTCGAGGTTCAGTCCAGTTCATGTAATTTGCTCACCTTAGAGTAAGAAACATGAATTTATATCAATAAAATAGGCCCGGCACAGTTGCTGTTCGGTCGCCAATGTGTGAGCACGCGTCGTTGCGCTGAGCCACGCAAAAACGAAGCGAAGATAAGACAAAACGGAACACCAAGACACTCACACACTACTACTGAAAAAAAAAAGGAGACCTCTCAGTTCACTCAATTTACATACATAAAACGGTTGCAATGAAAAAATATGGCGACACTTATTAAAATTTAAATTAAATTAAATAGACAAATAACGCGATTAAATGCTACAAATGCATAGTAAAAATTAACAATTAATTGCGATAAAATAGTGCAAAGCAACAACTTTGAGTGAATGTGACTTTTATGACTTTTTTATGTGTTTTATGTTAAAATAGATATGTAAACTGCTAATAATGCTTGGCCGCTGCGGCAAGCAAAAACGAAAAGCCACAAGGAGTAAAGCCAGGCAAAACCAAAGACGTTCGAAAACTATGAAATGCCAAGGCCGGAATCCCTCGCTCGGGATCTTAGAGGAAGGATGTCAGCGGAGGAGGTCTCAAGCCATAAATCCGGAGATCCTGCGACCCCTGAGGAGAGAGTCCCTGGAAGCCTGGAGGACAAGCCGAAAAAAATTCGAGGAATTTGTGTGAACTTTGTGGAAAGAGCGTTAGGGCAAGGATTGGAGAGAGGTGAGTGCCTTTCACTGATCTCTAATTATGAGTCGGAGTGCTCGACTCGAGCATTCAAGCTAGGCCGCAGTCCCATAGACGCTTCTGAGGTGGAATCGTGGTTCGAGTCGCAGGGCTCAGGTCTGGACTTATCAGATAGTCCGCTTGAAACCACGATCATTGAGACTAGGCGTGGCCCAGAAATTCTGGAAAAAATTGCGCACGCACACAACCAAAGCAAGTTGCCGCCAAGCAAAAAGGTGGATGATTTTGGCGCTCACGCAAGAGCAGCAACTCAGCTCAAAAAACGAATTCGCCGCCACTCAACACACAATGAGTGTGGCACAAAAGTGCGAAGAAGAATGAGAAGGGGAATAACGGCGACATCATCTTCACGCTCTCACAAAAAGGGAGCCTAAAAGCACACGCAAACACACTGACAATGGCTCAAACATAAGCCACTGTGCTAACAGCGGCCGCCAAGCAGCTCAACAAGCAGTGCATAACAACACACAGCAACCTAACGTAATTGACACTAACACTGACACTGTTAAAGACCTTAACATAAAAGACAAAACTGTTAAACAGCAAAAGCTAAAACACAAACCAAATTCAGACACATTACTAAATAGTAAACGATGTCTACTACCACAACTGACATCAACCAGACGTAATGATGATGACAATGACAAGACAATTACAGAGAAAGGATAAATAAAGTTAGCAACTGCGAACAAAGTGAAATCTTCTGAGCTTGTAAATGCGCACTCCTCGCCCCTTAAAACGTAGGAGAATTATTGGGAGTGACTCAGAGGAGGAGTCAACTGTGAGCATTGCGTGGGTTAAAATCCGACGCAAGTCAGTCCATTGCTGACGGTGCTGGTGGTGGGGTGACAGGGATATCGATGCTGCTCGCAATAGCAGTATTTGCATCCTTGCCTCTGCCCCTCAACAGCAACAACAACAGCACAACAGCCGTCACAGCAGCAACAACAACAGCAGCCATCACACACAACAACACCAGCCGCAATTCAGGACAATTAGAGGCAATAGGTAAAATACCCTTACTGTTTCTCCTAAGGTGCCTGCAATTATATGCCCATGTATAAGTAGGCTTACTAGCGACCCGATGTTTGGAAAATGCGACACTAAGGCACTGCCACCCACGTTTGAGGGTACTAGCCAACGACTATCAACACGTATATCATAGCCATAAAAAATGCCCTTTTTAACGACGGCATTCCCCCTTACTTCACACGCACCAAGCTAAAAACAACAAAGGCTTCAGTGTGATGTGCTAAGTACCTAAGAAACTTGCATCATTCCACTCCATCGCAAAAAGTAACTGAGGAACTTAAATCTCTTACCGTATCGGTACATAAGTTTAAATGCATCCGAGTGAGTCCAGCACCGGGGTTTACGGCCAGGCCTTTGACACATATGTTTTGAATGGCAATGGATTCAATGCCTAATGGTGCACATATGGATATCCTCAAGCTCAAAAACCTGGTAAACCAAGCAATTCCTGTAGAACGTCAGGGCGAAATCCCAAGGGACCCGGCCAAATGCATCGATGCCAGGCCTTTGGCCATACAAAAAATGAACTGCCGGCGACCGTACACGAAGTCATGAAGTGCGCAGGCGAGCATGCTTCAAACATCGTGGAATAAACCCAGAAAAGATCCCGCGCAAAAATGCGCTAATGTAGTGAACCACACGGAAGTTCGTACAAGGATCTGTGCAGCATTCAAAAATGCACGAAGCAAACGTTTGCATACAGGGGAATGGTTATGTAGACGCAAACAACAAAAGCAGCAGCAATCAAATTCAGCAGCAACAGTTCCACAAACCCCAACAGCCCCTAAAAAATGCCCAAAAATGAAATATACAAGCTGGTATATCGCTATGAATGGCAGCACAATGCAACAACAACAACTCGCTAGCAGCAAGGTAAAAAGCAGAAAGAGAAGTCAACCTCGCAAACAACAACCCACCAACAACAGCGAGCTACGGACCAAAACAACACGAAACAGAGAACAGAAACGTCGACAACAGCAACCAAAAAACAACAACAGCGGGGCCAATAAAACACCTAAAACAACTAAGACGACGTGTAACTGTTGTCAACCGAAAACCGCTTACTGCTCCGGCCCGGTGGCCAACGGTCCTTACTGCAGCTAAAACAAAAGCTGAAAACACAAAAACAACAACGTTTCAGCAAAATAATGCAGCCAATACGCTAGCTTTTGCATTAAACAAACTTCTCAGAGGTTCGAACAGACTGGAGGCACAAAGCTGGAAAAAAATTATTCGAAATCATTGCTGAAATGATGCGCGCAATTCTTTTCGGCACACTGAGACCAAAGAGCAGCTCAAACATCCAAAATATCCAATAATAGAGATTACTTCGCTACGGACGTGATGTCTGCCCATACGCTGAAAGAAAAATTAGATGCCAATATGAATAACACAAACTACAGTATTTTCAGCTTTAAAAACCTCTAAAGCGACAAAACTTTACTTACATAGAAATTAAACATAAAATCCCAATACAGTCAAACAATCAATTACACAGCCAATACAAATATAAAAATAAAATTACAACTTAATAAATAATCCTATCAAAAACATCAACTGGTATTCTCTTCTATGCGTCTCTGATGGCACCTAGGCACAATCCTTCTCGTCTGCTGTATCGTCAGGTCGATGAGCTGAAATTGTGTCCCACTTCGCAGGCGCCACTGCTATAGCCTGATAACCAAACACACAGCGAAAAATCCGAGAAGTCATCCGTTGGATCCCCCAGCAACTAACTGCCTCTAAAACAAAGAAGAGAAAAAGAATTAATTTTTAATACACTAAAAGGCTATACTTCACCTGGTCCCACCTTGTCGTCCGTCCAGTGTTGAATCTGTTAGCCTGGCAGCGGGCGTGTGTGGCAGTAAGTCATACAGCACCACCCAGCGTTGGAATCATTCAACCTGACAAAGAAAGAGAAAAAATAATATCAAGTCAAATTACACTGGTTCCCCTGGTCGCTCGCCAGTATGAATCTGTTAAGCATGGCCGCGCGGCATAAGTGTTTGGCCTGTGCAATACATCGGATGTCGTCTTCACAGACAAGAGGGGGAAAAGAGAAATAATACAATAAAACATACAGTTCAAATATTGCAATATATACTCATCTTTTTCAATTTCACGTTATCGAGCATCCAAATGACTACTGCAAATAAACCAGTCTAAACAACAGTAGCAGCTCTACCTGCTGTTCGCCACAGAGAAAAACAAAGATATCATCCTGACGCTTTTGAAACTTCTACAAACGTATATGAGATACTGGTCCCCTGTGTCGTCTGATGGCGGGTACTCCATCCGTCTCAGCCTGGCAGCGCATCGGGAGTGCCTCATGACATACACTGAACGACTCAGCGATGGGAATCATGATTGTAGGCGCCTACACCTCAATAAGGAGACAAATTTAAAATTAAGCAATACGAAGTAGTAATATTGAACAAACAAATGTACTCACCTGTCCCCTTGCGTCCTGTCCAGTGTTGACCCTTTTAGCCTGGCCAGCGGCATCGTGTTGGTTGGGGCTACGCTGTGTGTACTCTCTGCGCGAACTGCAATGTCACCCGCTCTACGACTCCCCTCCCGTTCCTTTCCATGTCACCTGACCTGATAAAGCAAAGATGTAAATCTACATATATAATTACAAATAACATTTGTACAATAAATTCTACTTAGACCACTACTACCGGTGACACATCCCACTGCCCCTTTCTATCTCTTTTACTGATCGTTGTTTCTTCAGCTCCTGACAGTCTCCTGTTCGCACTCAGCTTCGTCCCTCATCCTCTTTGCGATACGACGACACAAAGCATGGTATCAGTGATTTCATCACTACATTGTGCATCCTGCCTCAACAGATGTGAATTGAATACCTGCTCCACTCAACAAAGATTATAATCCCAGAAATCCTTCTGGCGAAGCTTCTACCACTTATGGTCATCAGAATCCTTGGCGTGTCTAACATTGTCGTGTCGGGTCTTCCGATTGGTGCGTACTAAATTACCTCTCATTGATGCCGGCCTAGCTGCGGATGTGTGTGTCTCCAATTCGGATTTTCCCCCCCCCCTGGGTTCGAAACCCACTCATTTCGCACTTGGAAACTGTTGTATTGCACACCTATTTTTTTTCACACATTTTTGATAGTGTCCTGCAAAGAAGTTGTCGAATTAATAGCGCTCATCTTGACGGGATCTATAGAATTTCAAATGACTCACACTCAATCCCAACACTATCTCACTCGGTACCCGACTTTTATTGTAATGCTAGTCCAGTGTTTTGCACCACCGCCTGGTGAGTATCGCTAGTTCTCCTGCCCGGACACTTTTAGCGGCATAGTGTAAGCCCCCGGATTGCGAATTTAACATTATACATGGAAAACATAGATCAACAGCACAGTCACTGAAAAGGAAAGACAAATCATGTAAAATTAGTAGCCGAAATTAACACATACAGCCTGAATCAAAAAGGCCTCAAATTTAAAATATAAAGGAATCTTCGGTAGTAGACTATTAGTAGTCATACTATTAAGAATCCGCCGATTCCAAAATGGTATATAACCATGTCATTTATAATAATGACAATCATGTGCAATTCGGCTACACACAAATTCATAATCGATGGCATTTATCCTGCTTTATGCGGGAAATGCCTACCAAGGCTACATACAGTTCAACCTGCGTTTAATACAAACAATGAAAAAATGCAAGGAATACTGCGAAACATGAAAACATAAATTCGCGTCGCTAATAAGTTCAACAAACGGGACTGTAAAAACCAAATACAAAACCAGGCAAAGGATTAAATAAACGTTAATTGAAATGCTCGATAATTCAACCATCACGTGACAAAAAAAAAGCTATCAAAATATCACACATGGTCATTTCAGCTCTGGACATTAATTGGAACACACGCGACAGAGATATTGCGCAGCTCTTTGGGTGCCAAGAATTTGCACAACATCATCCGTATAGACGCTTCCGGAGCATTCCCAGATGGATATCAGGGCGACACGAGCATATCCACCACAACAACAATATGCAGCATACTTCCGCGATTGAAAATATTGTGACGTAGCTAGGAACAACACCTGCATGGAATAAGTGAAATGAAACTGATTGAAATGTATGTGTACAAAGAATAATACATTTTCATATTAAGCACGTACGCACAATAAAAAATCACTGGACACAATGTAAGATGACACCAAGGCAACAAAATGGCTGACTGCCGACCACACAAGCTAGTCTGCGATTAAATCATGGCAACTACCAGATGCCTATGATCCCCTTTGTCATCTGTTCCAATTTGAATCACACTCAACCTGGGCAGGGCAAATTAACATCCAGTCCTGTTCAAAGCACCAGGAGTTCTTCTACTTCAGCAGAGAACTGCAAGAGAAAAGAGTCAGATTTTTGTAAATAACCAGTTTTACTGCTATTTTCTTTTCTTATATTCTGAGTGGGAAACAAACCAATATCACTTGATGCATGACAAATATAAATCAGCAACATTCCCATACGTTGCCTGGCGTGCAGCCATCGCCCCATTTACGCCACACTTACCTGAAAACAAGGAAAAACACTACTACTGGCATCCTTGGCTCCGTGCATCCGCGCGTCCTGTTCACCCTGTCAAGAAGTCCTCGCTTTCCCCCCCCTGCAAAGAAAGAAAATAAATCGATTCATTATGGTTTCTTAAAAATGATGTGGAGCTGCAACACCACTAGCAGCCTGCAACACTGATATTGGCAAGAAATGTATAATGCTAATTTACAATATGATAGCTTTGCCGTAGCGCACGTCCACTGTTCACCAAAAAAGTGGAATATACTTACCTGGATCTGCCAGCATTCGTGCATCCTTGAGCGTCCAGACCAGAACGACAAACACCGCAAAGAAGAAGAAGCACTAATAATATTGGTTTACATCACCATCCAGAGGGCTTGTGACAACATACCTGCAGCCCCACAACAAACGCCTGGCAAATTTCGCAAAATGCTATATTTTTGAAAATCATTTCCTTGCTATGGCACATACACCGTGATCCACTGTCGCTTGCCCTGCGCCGCGAATATTAGCGGATCGGGCCCGGATGTAGCATTCTGGGCCAAAACATACCAGCCATTCCATAGCGTTTTTGAGCAAAATCGCACACACCACAATCCAACCTGCAAAGGGAACAATTACCGGAGGCGAAGAACGCGTCAGCAATCCAGTGTCCAGCCTTTATCTGTAAAAGAAGAAGAAATAGAATTATAATTAGTTTATTATGTTTAATATGGAATAATTGTTAAAATTCTTGGTCATTACGTCTGTGTTTAAATTTGTCTTTCAAGTTAAAAAAAAACCGCCATACAGCTGCGGTGAAATTTTGCCAACCTATGCGATCATTCAAATAGCGCTGCCAGACTGTTAACTGGCAGCGGTACAATAGCGCACGTGACGTAGTAACTTACTCGGAAATTTAAATTTAATAACTGCCAAAAAGAGATGACACACAGACGCGAACAGTAAATTAATTATGGTAAATTTAAATTTAAACTTCATAACTGCTAAAGAGACTGACCTTTTATAAATGAATTACATAAAACTATGTTAAACAAAATTATTAAAAGCCGCAATAACGCGGAGAGTAGCTCCTGACGTAGTAATTAAGTATTTGTTTAATGTTGACTGTTAAACTTTTCAGTCGAGTGCGTTCCAGTTCATGTAATTTGCCACCTTAGAGTAGAAAATGAATGATAACAGGAACCCAAGTGGATGTTCGGTCGCCCAATGTGTGAGCACGCGTCGTTGCATGAGCCAAGCAAACGAATCGAAGCAAAACGGAACACCAAGACATCACACACATACTACTGAAAAAAAGAAGGAGACTTGAATTTATCAATGTACATATATAAAAAAAACGGTGCAATGAAAAAATATGAACACTTATTAAAAATTTAATTTAATTAAATAGACAAATAACGCGATTAAGGCTACAATTTTTTTTTCTTTTCTTTTTTTTTTTTTTGTCTACAAAGGAATAATAAAAATTAAACAATAATTGCGATATAAATATGCAAAGCACACAACTTGAGTCGAATGATGACTTTTTATGACTTTTTTATGGGGGTGTTTTATTTAAACTAGGACTATTAAAGGCGAAAAAACGTGTTCTTACTTAACGAAAAGCCACAAGGGTAGTAAAGCCAGAAAACAAAAGATGAGCGAAAAAACTATGAAATGCCAAGCCCGGAACCTCGCTCGGGAGCTTAGAGGAGGATGTCAGAGGAGGCGTCTCAAGCCTCAATCGGAGATCCTGCCGACACCTGAGGGACTGAACTTCCATGGAACCTGGCGGACAAGCCGAAAAAAAAATCGAGGGGCATTTGTGGAAGAGCGTAGGGCAGGAGTGAGGGTAGAGAGGTGCGTCGCCATTCACCTGATCTATAATTCTGAGTCGGACAGTGCTGACTCGAGCATTCCAAGCGGGCAGCCAGTCCCATCGAACGCATTCTGAGGTGGGAAGCGTGAGATTCGAGTCGCATGGGCTCAGGTCGGACTCATCAGATAGTCCGCTTGAAACCACGATCCCTTGAGACTAGGCCGTGGCCCAGAACTTCTGGAACAACTTGCGCCACATCCCACAACCAAAGCCAGTTGCCCGACAAGCCAAACAGGTGGAGGCTTTAGGCGCGTCACTCAAGAGCCGCAAACTACCCTAGACTCACCAGCGAATTCGCCGCCACTCCCACACAAGTGCGTGTGCCAAAAAAGTCGCGAAGGGAGCATGACGAAGGGGATAGTAACGGCGCCCTCAGCTTCACGCGCTCACAAAAGCGCGAGCCGAGCACACGGCAACCACCCTGGACAATGGCATCCAAAACACTAAGCCATGTGCTACGGGGCCGCCAAGCAGCTCACCAAGCAGTGCATAACAACACACAGAACTAAACGTGCAAATTGACAACTCACCACTGAACACGCAATGTTAAGAACTCACATAAAAGACAAAAACAAAAACTGTTAAAACAGCAAAACTAAAACACAAACAAAATTCAGGACAATTCCTAAATAGTTACAAGATGTCTACTACCACAA
>JARNME010000336.1:0-46698 GCA_030179655.1 Scaptomyza flava | reverse complement strand
GCAGTTTTTATACTCGATACCGAAGGTAACTAGTATATTGGTTTTGTGCAATGTCCGTCATGGTGTCTGTCCGTCTGTCCGTCTGTCCGTCCGTATGTATGCAAGTTTTTTCCACACCCTTCAAGCTAGAGACTTGAAACTTTCCAATTCTCTTTATCTATGGGATAGTAAATTAAAGTGTCAAGATGGGGGTTCTACGATAACTGGGGGGCTGGCAAATCGATAAATTCGATAACTCAAAACCGATAAATCCACATATTTCGCACATCCTTACAGCTAGAACTACCAAATTTGGTAAGAAGATAGCTACTAGCAACCCCCAAAAAACTGCATCAATAATTTTGGAGCCACGCCCCCCATTCCGCCCCCAGCCCCCCCGAATTTTAAAGTCAAAAAAGCATATATCTCCCTCAGTTTTTGAGCTATAGCCACCAAATTTGGTGCCAAGATAGGTGATGATGACCCCCTAAAAACTGCATCAAAAGTTTGGATGCCACGCCCACCGACACTGCCCTAGCTACCCCCATCCACCCCAACGCTTCGTCAAAAACGGGAATGCGTGTATCTTCCAGAGTTGTGGAGCTAGAGCTTCCAAATTTGGTGGGAAGATAGCTAGTAGCGATCCCCAAAAAACTGCATCAAAGTTTTGGAGCCGCGCCCACCCATTCCGCCCCCAGCCCCCCCGCATTTTGAAATCAGAAATGGCTATATCTCCCAAAGTTTTTGAGCTAGAGCCACCAAATTTGGTGCCAAGATAGGTGATGATGACCCCCTAAAAACTGCATCAAAAGTTTGGATGCCACGCCCACCGATCCTACCCTAGCCGCCCCCATCCACCCCAACGCTTCGTCAAAAACGGGAATGCGTGTATCTTCCAGAGTTGTGGAGCTAGAGCCACCAAATTTGGTGGGAAGATAGCTAGGTGCGATCCCCAAAATCTGCATCAAAGTTTTGGAGCCAAGCCCACCCATTCCGCCCCCCTTTCCCCACCATTTACAAACTTTCAGCTAGAGTCACCAAATTTGGTATGAAGATAGCAATTGACATTCCACAAAGATCTGCATCAAAAATTTGGATGCCATGCCTACCCATAACGCCCCCAGCCCCCCCCCCCCTTTTCTCACTTTTTACAAACTTGGAGCTAGAGTCACCAAATTTGGTATGAAGATAGCAATTGACATTCCTCATAGAATTTGAATGCCACGCCCACCCATACCGCCCCAAGCCCCATAGCCCTCCTAACCCCACCTTATACAAACTTTGAGCTAGAGTCACCAAATTTGGTATGAAGGTAGCATTTGACATTCCACAAGGATCTGCAGCAAAAATTTGGATGCCACGCCCAACCATACCGCCCCCAGCCCCCCTTTCCCCACTTTATACAAACTTTGAGCTAGAGTCACCAAATTTGGTATGAAGGTAGCATTTGACATTCCACAAGGATCTGCAGCAAAAATTTGGATGCCACGCCCAACCATACCGCCCCCAGCCCCCCTTTCCCCACTTTATACAAACTTTGAGCTAGAGTCACCAAATTTGGTATGAAGGTAGCATTTGACATTCCACAAGGATCTGCAGCAAAAATTTGGATGCCACGCCCAACCATACCGCCCCCAGCCCCCCTTTCCCCACTTTTACAAACTTTGAGCTAGAGTCACCAAATTGGGTATGAAGATAGCAATTGACATTCCACAAAGATCTGCATCAAAAATTTGGATGCAATTCCACCCATACCGCCCCCAGCCCCCTTCTCCCCTTATTTTATAAACTTTGAGCTAGAGTCACCAAATTTGGTATGAAGATAGCAATTGACATCCCACATGGATGGGCATCAAAATTTTTAATACTGGTATCGAGTATACCGCAGTCGGTTGCGTCCGACTGCAACGTTTCCACTTGTTTTATTTGTATTTGTGTATGCAGTGTTTGAACCAGCTTTGACAGCATCTGCATAGCTTGCACCAAGTGAGGCCGGACAGGCAACCAGATTAATAGCGGAGATGTCTCCGCGCGGAGATATGTCGCTATTAAAACTACATATCTCCGCCGAGCTAAGAACGACATATCTCCGCGCGGAGATATGACGTTTTGAAACGACATAGCTCCAAGCGGAGATATGTCACTTTGAAACGTCATATCTCCGCGCGGAGATACGTCGTTCTTAGCTCGGCGGAGATATGTCGCGCGGAGATATGTCGCTATGCCACCGATACCTTCGGTAACAACGGCGATCGCAGGTTAGGCAGGTCTGCTTAACGATAATTATCTTTATGCCTTGTTCTAACAGCTGACTGACCAGGGCTACACTCACACAACTTCCCATTCCCACATAAATATATTAAACTAATTGAAAAATCATTTATTTATTCATATTATTATAAATAATATATAGGCAAAACGTAAACGTGCGAATGGCACCTATCGTTGGAGTCAGCAACAAACCATAAATCTGCTGACTGCTATTGTGGAAGCCATTAAAAGCAACCCTGAATACTTCGAAGTAAATATTTTATATTATATTGGTGTTACTTTTATTTATACACCTAATTTTCTGTAGAAACCGACAGCGCAGAGGTTTTATGATCGCATTGCTTCAAGTACGCCGGTAATAGCAAGTATTAAATGGGACATGATGCGGTCCAAAATGAGGCATCTTAAAAATTCATTTTTAGCGGCGTTGAAATGGAAAGGGCAAACTGGTGCTGGACTATTAGAAAATGGTGAAGAAAAAACAGTTGAAGATTACATTAAGACGCTATGTCCATTCTTCGAGTTTCTCGATGTAATATTCGGGCAACGTTTAAATATCCAGCCTCCAGCTATATACCAATCTACCAATCTATCAGTGGAGGCTTCTCAAATATCGATTCAAGATGAAGTATTGGATATAGAAGACTTTGAAATCGATTATATAGTAGATTCGCCCTCCGATACGTTAGCTTGCACATTACAAAGCGCCTCAGCAAGTCCACAACAGATGTCATCATCGTCCACACAATTATCTACACCACCGCAAAATCGTGTACAGAAAAAGAATTTAAAAAGATTGCACAACTCCAATCCATTTTCAATGCTGTTCGAAATTCAGAAGCAAAAAGTGGATATTAAACAAGTAAGAAGGCTCTAGTCGGGAGAGCCCGACTAGAAGATACCCTGAACCCAGTTGCAATAAATATATTTAATTTATATAAGACTTTGGTATACTGGCTTAGCTTCCATCGATTAAGTTCAATATCTCCGGTGTTTCTCAACCGATTTGGACGAAATTTTCAGAAAAGTTCTATCATTATCCATTACTTCAACCCTAATTTTTAGATTTTCCAAATTCGATATTTTATTGTTATCGATATTATGTGTATATCGGAAACCAGAATAGTTATCGATAATTTGAAGCAAACTTGTTCTGCTCATGGTATAGGAGAACTTATATACAAAATCAGAAGTCTCTAGCTCTTGTAGTCTCTGAGATCCACGCGTTCATACAGACGGACAGACGGACAGACAGACGGACAGACGGACATGGCTATATCGTCTCGGCTGTTGATGCTGATCAAGAATATATATACTTTATAGGGTCGGAGATGCTTCCTTCTGCCTGTTACATACTTTTGCACAAAACCATTATACCCTTATTTAACCATTTTATGGGTTAAGGGTATAAAAAGAGAAGCTAGAGGTTAAAAAAACCAAAGAAAATAATCGTTCTGAATTGCAGAAACTGCTGCATTTGTTGCACATATACTTATTACACTGAGGTATGTAATACATACTATGTATCATTTGTATGTATCATATACGTACATATGCATTAATGTCTTTGTAACATTTTTCTGCAAGACTTGGCAACGACTAATGCAATGACTGTTATTCCATTTAATTTACATAAATAAATACAAATATACATACAAGAATAGAATATACAAATTTTCGCGCGGAGCTTCATATGTATGCCATTCTTCGCTCGGCGCAGATATGTCATTTCAAAGTGACATATCTCCGCGCGGAGTTATGTCGTTTCAAAACGTAATATCTCCGCGCGGAGATATGTCGTTCTACGCTCGGCGGAGGTATGTCGTTTTATGAACGACATATCTCCGCGCGGAAATGTGTCTATCTACGCTGGGCGGAGGTATGTCGTTTTAAGAGCGACATATCTCCGCGCGGAGATATGACGTTTCGCAAACGACATAGCTCCGCCAGAAAAAAGCGACATATCTCCGCCAGCAAAATGTACTGGGCGGAGATATGTCGCTATGCCGTATCGGTATCGATTAGTATGTAAGAGTTAGCGTCGTCTCTTCGTAGAAGAAAGATCGTTTGACCAAAGTGTCGCGAGTAGTATAAAATAATCTAGCACTTGCTGTTAATTTACTTAGAACACTAAGCAAAACATTGTGAACAACTCCAATCTAACTTTAATAAAATACAATATGTAGTCAAAACCCTACATATTATTGGGGGCTCAATCGGGATTATGTTGATCGAATAAACATTGTTGAGTAAAGTGGTATGCGCTAACATACACTAAATAATTAACTAAGCGAAAATCGTGGCGAAATTAAAAGCGTAAAAATTTCGGCCTACGTGCAGCGTGGTAGTGCTAAAGAGAGACACGAATTTTCGAGAACATTTTTGGCCATTTCATTTTGTTTCGACGTTTGGCGAGTGTGAGCATGCACAAAGTATATGTATGTACATTAGTTCTCAGAACGCACTGGAAGAGTAACGGTTCTTTTGACGCTGGTGTACTGAATTGACGGCGTATCGTGTCTGTGTTGTCTGAGAAGAAGCAACGAAAAAGAGACAGAGATTTTAATAATTATTTTAGGTGTGCAAAGCGGCAAATCGAATAATTGTTTAAAGGGCGTGTTCTGGACTGGATAACGGCGTGGTGATCTGATTCGAGTATTAGGCACCAAAGAGACGTACTACAGAAAGTTTGTACATTGGCAAATAAACATGTGTACGGTGAAGCACTTGTGAACGCAAGAGGCGTAAGCAAGTACCAGCAGAACGACGAAAGGCTCCTATCGAGTAACGGCAGTGCGAGTGAGGGTCAGACAGAAGTACGAGAGAGCAGTGCAGAGAGCAGACAACTACAGGTGTAATACCGTTTACAGCGAGAACAGCTACAAATTTTTGGGCGAGAAGCAACATCAAAAGTAACAGGCTGACCTTGGTGCAGCGACAACGGAACGTGTGAAGAAGAGTACTACTACAGGGTGAGCGGTGTACAAAAGAAACCAGAGCAGCTAATTCTGAGAGTTAAGAGAGCAGCGATTTCTGAGAGCTAAGTGAGCAGCAAAATTTTTCTGGAACTTAAAAAAAATAAAAATCTTCAAAACGCAATTATTAAAGTTTGTGACTGTATTGAATATTGTTGTAACAAGATTTTTATTTTTCCCTGTGTAAACGAACGACGCTAATTTAAAATGGATGCAAACACAATTATGTCGATGACGGTACCGATGCTTCGGGCAAAATTGAGCGAGTTGCAGCTGGTAGCAACAGGCAGAAAGAGTGTGTTGCAGGACAGATTGTTAGATCATTTTGAGTTAGATGAAGTTGAACTAGAACGGCCCACTTCAGAGGCAGGGAGTACTTACGCAGAAGCAGCAAGCTTTGAGTCAAAGTTTACGTTGCGGGATGTTCAGGACAGTACATCCGTATATTCTGGCTCATCCCAAGAGAATGTTGAACATTGGTTAGAAGAATTCGAAGATGTTTCGACAACAGTAGGTTGGAGCGACTTGCAAAAGTTTATATACGCAAAGCAACTTTTAGTTGGAGCAGCTAAACTTTTTGTGAAAAGCTTGACAGGTATTCGAGGATGGGAAAGATTAAAAGCAGAGCTTAAGCAAAAATTTGGAAAGCAAATGTGTTCGGCCGAGGTTCACAAGTTGTTAAGGTTAAGGCAAAAACAATCGAAAGAGTCGTTAATGGAATATCTTTATATTTTGACTGAGATGGGTAAGCCGATTAAGCTTGAAGAGGAAAGCTTGATATCTTATTTTATAGAAGGTATTCCCCACAGTAGAGTTAACAAGTCTGGTTTATATCGTGCTAGAACAGTACGTGATCTCAAAATCTAAATTGAGATTTACGAGAAAGTTACAACAAACAACAAAGAGAATCAATTCAAAGAGGAAATTAAAGATGAGAAGATCAAAAAAGCTGAAGGAACAAACAAATAGGAAATGCTATAAATGCGGAATAGAAGGTCACTTAGCAAAGGATTGTAACGTGCCTGCAAAATGTTTTGTTTGTAACAAAAAAGGGCATATTGCAAAGCATTGCCAGCAAAGAAAAGCACCTGATAACAAGGACAAAGCAGCACTTTTAGGGTTTGAGAAAAATAAGAAAGCTTTAATATATAAAAGTTCACGGCAGGAGGAAAACAATTTTCAGCAATGGTAGACACAGGTTGCGATATTTGTTTGATGAGGGAGGATCTATTCAAAGTTTTGAATGATGTTAAGCTGAATAATACCGTAACGAAAAACCTGAGAGGCATTGTGAATGGTGAACTTAAAACAATCGGAGAATTTAAAATAGAAGTGAAAGTAGACAGCGTCTGTTTTGATATAGTTTTTGATGTAGCTAAAAATGAAGGTTTAGAATACACAGCTATTGTAGGAAACAACGTTCTTAAATCTGTGGATATAGTGTTTACTTTGGAAGGTGTCCAATTCAAGGCTAAGGTAGATCCGATAGAACCATTTCAGGCAATGAGCGTGAGTGAGATTGTTGAAAGCCCAACATCATCAGATAAAGTCGATTTAAATCACCTAAGTGAAGAGAAAATGTTTCAAGTATGTAGCATGATAAACGAATATAAGCCTATCAAGTTAATTGAATCGCCTGTAAAGATGAAGATTGTGCTTGAAGATGACATTCCGGTGTATCAACACCCGCGTCGTACATCGTATGAAAATAAAATGCACATAGAAACGCAGGTTCAGAAGTGGCTGGAAGAAAATATTATTGTACCGAGTTCGTCACAATATGCTTCTCCAGTAGTGCTGGTATCTAAAAAAGATGGATCAAAGAGACTATGCTGTGATTATAGGATGCTCAATCTGAAGATTATTAGAGGTAATTTTCCGATGGCTATAATACAGGATGTGCTTGATAGATTGCAGGGCTATAAAATATTTACAACATTGGATTTGGAGAGCGGATATTTGCACGTACCTATAGAGAAAGAATCAAAAAAGTTTACAGCGTTTGTAACACACAATGGGCAGTATGAATTTAATTATGTACCGCTTGGAATAAAGAATATTCTGTCGTTATATCAGTGTAGTGTTACGAGAACTTGTGCAGGCTAGGAAAATAATAATTTACATGGATGACATTGTTATTCCGAGCAGGGATGAATCGGAAGGAATTAAATTATTAATGGGAAAAGGCGCAAATTTTAAAACGGAAAATAAGTTTTCTGGGTTTAGTAATTGAAAATGAATCAATCGCACCAACGCAAGATAAGATTACGTCCGTATTAAATTTTCCAGTGCCTAGTAGTAGAAATGCGTTGCAGAGATTTTTGGGGTTAACGTCATAGTTGCGTAGATTTGTAAAAAATTATGCTTTAGAAGCGAAACCGTTAACCGATCTTTTAAGAAAAGAAAACTATTTTGAAAACAAAAGATTTAGCCTAAGCGATCAGAGTTTAATAGCATTTGAACATTTAAAGCAGTTGCTCGTTAAAGCACCTGTATTAAAATTGTATAATCCACATGCGACAACAGAAGTGCATACCGATGCAAGTAAATATGGTTTTGGGGCCATGTTGATGCAAATGGACTCTGAAGATCAACAGTTTCATCCTGTCGAATTCATGAGTTGCAAATAGTGTTGGGTAAACACTACTCGTTTTGGTGAACATGTTCACTTGCTCTTTTTTTTTAAAGAGTCAACTCACTCACATTGCTCACTTGTTCACTTCAGTTGCTCAGTTACTCACTTGTTCACTTAAGTTACTCAGTTACTCACTTGTTCACTTAATGGTGTTTACACTGGCACTGCTTATTTGAGTTATTGCGTTAAGGGCAACAAGCAGCTTTTTTCCCATACAAAAAGTAGTGGTGACAAAAAGTTGAGTTATGTTTGGATGCAGTTGCTTTTACTCGATATACATTCATTTTACTCAAAAGTGCTGCCCATTTAAGTATATAATCGGTTATATTTGTGGACTGTCACCACTGGTGCTAATAATACACATACAAGTACACAACTAAAATATATAAATTATTTAATTATGTCTCAAAAAAATGGTAAGTGCTGTAATTACTGCTATAATATATTTTCAACTCATTTCAACCAAATTATAGGCTCGGATAGGAGATTTGTGTGGTCAACTGCTGCAACACACACATTAATTGAATTATGGCAGGAGAATATTGACGGATTTCGTGTAGCACGCAAAAACTCACACATTTATAAGGAAATCGCAGAAAATATGAAGGAATTTGGACCGTCTCACTTTGAGATTAAAAACAAGTTAGAGAATCTAATGAAAAAGTACAGGTCAGTTTGAAATAAGCCATGTATCCTCCCAAAAACTCATTTACATAATTATTAATATATATTTATAGATCTGAACGTGCTAAAGTGGGAGCATCTGGTGGCACTTCCTCAACCTGGGAGTGCTACGATAATTTGGCGAGTGTGCTCAACACTTCGAGCGCTTTGGAATGCAGTCCAATTGATAGCACAGGTGATAAATTGCATTAAAACAATATTAGATATTTGTATTAATAATCAACATTTTGCAGACTTCTCCCACCTAATCGAAGAGGACCACAGCAGCTCAATAGAAACGGACACCTCAATAACAGAGGCGCCTCCTCATAAAAAGCGACGACGGGTGGACAAAATTGACAAACTCATTGAAATAGAGGAGCGCAAGTTGGCCGTCATGGAGCGTATGGCAGAACGAGCTGAAAACTTTCAAAAAGAAATGATAGAAATAATGAGGGCCAATAACAGATAAAAATAAATTACATTTTTTTATGAATTGAATTTATTTATTTAAATGGAATTATTGCTAAGGAAATTTGTAGCTAGGGCTTGCCTAATTGTTTCAGCACTTGGATTCGTATTGCCAAGCCAAACCTCAAACTCTGGCTGATCATTTAGGTGCGCATTTTGTGCTTCGCGTTGCCAGTTGTCGCTCACTGCGCTATTATGCATATTGCAAAAATTATGCAAAATGCAGCAACAAGCTATTATTTGAGAAGTTTTGTCAACCCTGTTGTCCAATCCTTTCCCGATCCTTCGGAAACGAGCCTTTAGATGTCCAAACGCATTCTCCACCACACGCCTGGTTTTGGACAAATTGTAATTAAATATTCTTTCCTGTGGTGTAGCTTCCACGGAGAATGGATAGGGCTTCATCACGTTGCTTGAAAATTTAAAAGCTGAATCTCCAAGAATTAGCACTGGAACCACTACGCCATTCACCTCCTTTGCATTATTTTGCAGCAAGTCCGTATTTCCTAGCTTTGTTTTTAGGCTGGAGGTTTCGAAGATTCTCGAATCATGGCATCTTCCAGGACTGCCAACGCTAATATAGGTGAATCTATAACTGTTCACAAAAACAATTCTTGTAATATTTCAGATTTTAAATACGATATAAATATAATCTTACCGGTAGTCTACTAAGGCGAATAGCACGGTGGAGTACCAGCCCTTGTAGTTGCGGTAGTCCACGGCATGCTCAGACTTCGGTCGCACTTCAATGTGGCAGCCATCTATGGGCGATATTCAATTACTTTTTTTTTATAATAACATTTACAAATATCTTACCCATTGCCCCAAAGCACTGTGGAAATCCGAGGGCTTCAAAGCCTTTAACGGACTCTTCAATCTTATCCTGCGTTAAGAAATTTGCCGGCAGGTAGTCATCTGCAAGTTTGCCAATTACTTCACGACAGAACTCGAATAGATTTACGCATACAAATGCTTTGGACACACCAAAGAGTCTTCCTACAGTGCGATACTCTGCTGATGAGCCTAGTGTATACAGCGCTATTGCAATCCTCTTTTCTACAGGGACTGCAGCACGCATGGAAGTATTCTTTTTCCTCATACCCGAGAGCCGTCTAACGAGGATATTAAAAGCTTCCCTTTCCAAGCGGAAGCTTTCTTTGAAAAATGCGTCAGAATTATTTGGCACATCACTCTCCCAAAAACATCCATACCGTGGCTTGAATAATATCATTAAAATAATAATGTAGTTAACAATGCTTAGGTTGAATCAACTGTTTTTATCTTACAAGTGTCCAAATGTCTCGACTGCATGAATCCCTTAGCAAACCTAATGTTGCCGAAGAGGTCCCTGCCATATTCATTGCTCTCATCATCATTACGTTGTTTTGCTCCATCGCCGACAAAACCATGCATAATTTGTTATTATCCATTACTTGTACTTTACTTTTTTGTTTTGTTTAATTAAATTTTTCGACTTTGTTGCTGTTGACGCTTAACGCATTAACTCACTTTTGAGCCAATGTAAACACCAATTCTGAGTTATTGAGTCGATGACGATATCGATAGCAAACTCACTGTAGTGTAAACATAGCATAAGTTACTCAGTTACTCACTTGTTCACTTAAGTTACTCAGTTACTCACTTGTTCATTTAAGTTACTCAGTTACTCACTTGTTCACTTAAGTTACTCTGCTTTAAAACGGCCGTTATTATCTTTCCTTATAAGTAATGTCAAAAGTAATGTTAATAGCTAGATAATTTGTTAACAAAATATATAATTGTATTCGTTCTCAAGAAGCAATATTAAAAATAATAATAATAATAAAATAAATTATGTTTCGCTAAAATATATGTATGTAAGTGTTTGGACAAGAAATAATATAAAATACTACATACCAAAATAGTTATAAATTGTTGTGCAAGAACATAAGGGCTTCAACATTTTTCGCCTTTAACAATGTGCGCCTTTTGCGAATTAATTCGCCAGCGCTTGAAAAAATCCTTTCGCAAGGCACTGATGTGGCCACAGCACAAAGCCGCTTCATCATATACTTGTGCAAAAGCGGGTATTGACATTTTCTTTGGTCCCACCACTGTTGAGATACTCCTCTGACAGGTACTTGTCAACTTCACGAGTCGCAGCGGCTGTATTGTTGCTGGGCTTGCAGACTTTATTAAAGTCAACATCGAAGTCCTTCCAAATGTCGTCCTCATCTGTTGTTTGTGTTGAGGAATACTGTGCCATCTCAGTCGGAGCAGTATCAGGCAACGCGTTGGCTGCTCCAAGAAACATTATGTTTTTTTTAATGTTGGCAATCGATTTCTTCGCGGCATCTTGTGATTTAAAAACACGGCCTTTGAATCTGGGATCAAAAATGGTGCTTTCTGCAAACAAAACATTATGCTCTATGTCTTGGAATCTGGTTTCCATTTCAATCAAAAGCACTGGTTTGCATGCTAGCCACCTTTTTTTGCAATATTCCGACCAAAACGATAACTTTAGAAAGCGTAACGTTTTTTTTCCGCCGATATTTCATTAGTTGTCTGAAAAAATGGAAGCAGCACTGGAAGCAAGTCTTCAATGACTTTCCAGTCTGCTGTTGTTAAAATTAGTTCTGGGCGTAAAATTGAAATCGCTACCATTACTGCCTCTTTTAAGACAAAGAGCCGTTGAAACATTTTGTAAGTGGAATTCCAGCGTGTTGCCACATCCTGCACAAGTTTCAAATTGGGCAATTCCAACTGGACTTGAACATCCTTTAATTTTTTTAAACCCGATGTGCTTCGATTAAAGTAGTCAACTATTGCCTTGGCTTTGGCTCGAATTCCGTCAATTTTACAAATCGCCTTTTGCACGATGATATTTAATGTGTGTGCAAAGCATGGTATATGGCGCCACCCTCCCAGCTTTATCGCACCAACAATGTTCTGAGCATTATCCGATGCTACCGCCGACACTTTGTTTTCAATCTTCCATTCATTGACTATTTTTTTTAAGAAATCGCATAGATTTTTTGAAGTGTGTGCATCTTCATACATTTCACATGCTATCATATACGATTTTGGCTCGGTGGTTTTGAGCTCTATGAAGTGTACCGTTACGGCTAGGTAACTCTCATTTGTGAGCGACGTCCAGCCGTCTGTGGTAAGGCACACAGCAGTTGCCCCAAATACTTCTTCCTTTATTCTGCTCACCTGTTCTGCGCGTAGATTTGGGAGAAGAACGTTTGTTACGGTTTTACGTGCTGGAAGCTTATAGCCTGGGCAATGAGAGACGTCCTCTATAAGTTTTTTAAATTCTGGCTCTTCGACCGACCTCAGTGCGTGGTGTCCCTTGGCAATCCATTTGACCAATTGCCGATCTACCTGTTGGCTTTTGTTTGCCGACACAGGCTTATACACAAACGTTGTTATCTTTGGCTGTGTGCCAACAACAGCAACATCCTCTTGACTTTGTCGCACAACGGGCTCCAATGCTGATGGGTGTTTGCTGCGAAGGTGTCGCGACAAGTTACTCTGCGACTTTGTGCTTAAAACACCATTGCAGTACTTGCATTTCGCTTGCGCGTTGCCCAAATCGGAGAAATGTATCCAAATTTCGCTGTGTTTGCGTATCAAAGACATTTTTAATTATGATTTATGAATATAATTATTTTATTTTAAACGATTCGTGTTGGCGCGAGCACAAAATCAACGGAAGTGAACCAAAACATTCCAATTAACGGTAAGCAAAAGAACCTCTGTGAACATACGAACTGATATGGAGGAAGAACAGTTGAGCAAAAAGAACAACTGAGCTGCAGGGAGCTAAAGAGCAAGAGCAAGAGCAAGTGAACAAGTGAGTAAGTGAGCAAAAGTGAGCAATGAGTACAGAACATTACTCACTTGTTCAGTTGGGTGAACAGCTCAGTTTTGCTCACTCACTCATGAGCAACCCAACACTAGTTGCAAAACAAGTCTGGCAGAGCAAAATTATAGTGCGTACGAATTGGAAGTTCTGGCAGTAATAAACGCAATTAAGAAGTGGCGCGTCTTTTTGTTGGGAATTCCATTTAAAATAATAGCAGACTGCAATGTGTTTAAAATGACGGTTAGAAAAGATGACGTACCAGTGAGAGTGGCTAGATGGGCTTTGTTTTTGCAAGATTTTAACTATCAAGTTGAACATAGATCAGGGAGTCAGATAAGACACGTTGACGCTCTTAGTTGTTTAAATTGTTTGTTTATGGAAGATGAGAGAATTTACCTAATTAAAGAAACTCAGAATAGAGACAGCTGGATAAAGGCAGTAAAACAGATTCTTGAAACTACAGATAGGTATGAGGACTACTATCTGCAAAATAATGTTCTTTATAAAAACATAGCCAAAGAATTGTTGGTAATACCAGAAAGTATGTAAGACGAAATAATTACATTAGCACACCGTGAGGGTCATTTTGGTTGCAAGATAACCAGGGAATTACTTGAGAAATACTATTTCATTCAAGATATCAAACTCAAAGTCGAGCGAGTAGTTAAAAGCTGTGTAGAGTGTTTGGTAGCCGAAGCTAAAAGAGGCAAAAAGGAAGGTTTCTTATCACCAATAGATAAAGCGCAAGAGCCATTGGGCACATATCACATTGACCATGTTGGTCCGTTAACGGAAACTAAGAAAAAGTATAATCATATACTGGCAGTAGTAGATGGGTTCTCTAAATTTGTATGGCTATACCCAACTAAATCGACAGGTACAGAAGAAGTAGTGAGTCGTTTAAAAAAACATACTTCGATTTTTGGTAATCCACGCCGTATAGTAACTGATAGAGGCACCGCATTTACGTCAAACGATTTTAAAACATATTGTGAGCGTGAAAACATCCAACTGTTGCACATCTCTACGGGAATGCCAAGAGGTAATGGGCAGGTAGAGCGAGTTCATAAAATAGTGATTCCAATGTTAAACAAATTATCGCATAACAAATCAGAGAATTGGTATTGCCAAGTTGATAGAGTTCAGCAGTTTATAAATAATACTCCACCGAGATCTACAAAGTATTCACCATTTAAAGTACTGACTGGTTTAGTCATGAGAACAAGAGATGAGGACATTATAAAACTTTTTGAGGAAATAGAAGCTGATCAGTTAATGGAGAGCCGTGACGAGATACGCGAGAAAGCTCAGAAAAACATTGAAAAGATTCAGCAAGAGAATAAGAAAAGTTTTAATGAGAAGCGAAAAGTGGAGGAATGTTACCAACTGGGTGAGTTAGTGGCCATAAAAAGAACGCAGTATGGAACATCTATGAAACTCAGACCAAAATTTTTCGGCCCATACAAAGTAGTAAAGAAGTTAAGACATGGGCGATACGATGTAGAAAAAGTTGGGAATCAAGAGGGACCAAAGAATACAACTACAGCAACAGAGTTTATGAAGAAATGGAAGTCATTCAGGGGCGAATGAGTAATTCAGGATGGCCGATTGTGGGAATGGGAAGTTGTGTGAGTGTAGCCCTGGTCAGTCAGCTGTTAGAACAAGGCATAAAGATAATTATCGTTAAGCAGACCTGCCATGCCCTGCGATCGCCGTTGTTACCGAAGGTATCGGTATCGATTAGTGTGTAAGAGTTAGCGTCGTCTTGTCGTAGAAGAAAGATCGTTTGACCAAAGTGTCGCGAGTAATATAAAATAATCTAGCACTTGCTGTTAATTTACTTAGAACACTAAGCAAAACATTGTGAACAACTCCAATCTAACTTTAATAAAATACAATATGTAGTCAAAACCCTACATTTATGTACTTACTTCTTCCATGACAAGTTGAATCGTGCTAAAAATCAGCTGGTAATGCAATGCAACAAGTATTGCCACATTTGCAACACAAAATGCTGTGGCATATTGCCACTTTATTGCAAATGAATTTCTATACAAAACTGAACAGCTGTTTCGCGACATTGCCATATTGCGATAAATGCAACAAATGCAACTAGTTTACAACTTTAAATGAATACCACTATTGATTGTGCTGCTGTTGCTACTCTCCTCTCTTTGTTCGAGCCAAATTATTGTTAGGTTTAGGTGTGACACACACGCATACGAATAGAAGAGCTCAAACACAACAGTCGTCAATGGCCTGTGCTTAGTGGTTTTCTGCTACTGAAAGTGAGCTGCAACATCCAGCAGCGATCGGGAGAGTATTCTTTAATTGTAAAGGCCTATTTACTCTTGACTTAACTTAACTTAACTTAACGTAACTTAACTTAAGGAATGTATGCGTTTACCCTCAACTTAACCTAACGTAAGAAATCAGAGTGTCAGTGCTGTATAATTATGTTAGCAGTGCTGTTAAACAAAAAAAAATATATTGACAGCTCGTTGGCTCATTTTGAAAACAACGTTGCACCACGTTCTTTGGCAGTTGCAATCCAAACTGCTATTTTTTAATGTTATTTATAAAGTCTATTGACTTTTTATCATAAATTAAACTATGATTTTCAATTAAATTTATAAAATTATGCTCATCGATTTCATTATTTGAAATTGTAAACAGCGCTTAACGTTTTGCAACACAGTTTTTGATCAGCTGTTTGATTTTCACGTTAAGGCCTGTACGCATGAGCCCCGTACAGCTCCCGTACCGTATACATGACTTTTACGGACCTTAACGAGCAGTGCTAAAAAATGCACATATTGTGGCGGTTGGTTGATAACTTTTTCTAAACTAATCGCAAGTGCAACTGTTTTTTGTGCACTTAAATTCAAAATAATGATTCACTTCCAAAGCGCGCTACTTTTGTGATTGAGTACAACCAATAACTATATACTTATTGGTGCAGCTAACGCCCTGCTGCTGGCGGTTGTTAAAAAAAGGCAGGCTGCAAAACCAAAAAGCATTTTAGTGAACCCATATTTGATGGGCTGTAGTGCGCTTGCCTCAGAATTGTTTTTTTTTATGCCTAGAATTATGCGATTCAAATTATGTGCGAAACAAGCTAAGCTTTTGGCTAGCGCCACCTATAGGGAAAGCAGCCCGTTTAGTAGCTCGCTCACTATTAGAAAAATGCAACTCTTGCATTTTTTTTGAAGCCGAGATAGTTCGGCAAGATCGGACGATAACTCGAATGCTGGGCATTGGTTCGGCAAGTAGAGAGTTTTTGGATCTCGTGGCGGCCAGACGGCGCGCCGGAAAAAAGTCGGGAGTCGTACAGTCTGAATATAGAAAAATTATAATAATCTCGACTCGCAAATTTTATAAAATCCGAAACCTTAGTCGGCTCATAATGTGTTACAAAAAGAACACACACTATTGAGTCGCCGCTAACTAAATCCCCTGGGTGCCTGAAGAGGAGAAGGCAGTTATGCAAT
Organism: Scaptomyza flava; assembly: GCA_030179655.1. Classification (NCBI taxonomy): domain Eukaryota; kingdom Metazoa; phylum Arthropoda; class Insecta; order Diptera; family Drosophilidae; genus Scaptomyza; species Scaptomyza flava. The sequence goes on along the minus strand of JARNME010000336.1, from coordinate 30,363 downwards.
CCGAGGCTATGAGACCACGAAACCACGCGGAGTAGCGCAACATAACCTTACCTCCGTTTTCAATTGAGCGACGAGCCGTCCACAGCAGCCCCAGCAATGACCAAGTGCCGATTTCTATTTCTTTGATAACATCGAACTAAAGTAACAATTTAAAGCTACGCTATGTTAAATTACAAAAACCAAAGAAGTGATTGACTATGGCTACAAGCTCGATTTTTCTTATTAAAATTAAATTATAAAAACGTGCAAATAAAAAGACAAAGAAAGCCGAAAGAAAAGTTATATAATATCACAGTGATATGCACAGCACCAAAGACATACACTGCAACAAACTTTTAATAAAACCGAATTGCACGTGGTGACTTTAAACACGGATCGTTTAAAACTTTATTATTATTTAAATAATATAGCAGACGTAAAAGTAAAAGACAAAGAAATAAAATTTATATTCCAGATGGAAAGTTAAAATGTTAAAACTAAGTTAAATTAAAAAAAAAAAAAATTAAAAAAAACACTTAGATAAAAAAAAATGTGTCAAGTTATCTTGTATTCTAAATTCAGTTAAGTTCGAGCTAAAACAAAAGGTTACAACTAAACCAAATAAAATTTGAAAATTCAAAACATTATTATCAAAACATCATACCCTATTCAACAAACCCCCACAGCTTAAGATAGAATAAAATATTCTTGATGCAGCTCTCATCACGGCAAAAGATCTTTTGGACGTCGAGGAGAAAATGTAAGTGCATCCCTTAAGACCTTTACTAACGCCCTATTTATTATTTATCCCTATAGCAAGTGATTAAGTGAAACGGTGATAATGAGAATTAAAATAAATATTGTAATTAAAGAAAGAAAGAAAAGAAGTGTACAGAGCCGCTCTCTTAAAACTTTAAATAAGAGAAGCAAAATTTAAGAAGAGCTTTCAAGCTTGCGTTCGCGCCAATAAAATTGTGCTTAAGCTTTACAGAATAAGCCAAGAAGTATGCCACCGAGAAAAATCACTTAATCACCTGCAATGTTATGCAACATAAATATGAATTTAACTTATTGTTGGAGCCTGAACTGAATATATATATATATTTAAAAAAAAAAAAAAAAAAATGAATTAAAATAAAGAAAGAAAATAAAAATAGAAAGAAAAAAAATAAAAGAAGAAAATAATATAATCAAAAATTTATTAAATTAAATATCGAATTATTATCTTTTACTATGAATAAAAATAAATACAAAAAAATATATATATTATTCTATTATGAACTAAAATAAATTTATTATTTCTATTACGAATTAAAACCAACACAAAAAAAAAAAAGATAACTAAATAAATTAGGAGAATTGTTGAATTGAACTGAATTGAATTTCTAATAAAAGATTTTTGAAACAAATAAATAAATTTTAGATTAATGTTAATTTAAATAATTAGATGATAAAGTAAATGAATAAATATTACATTACTAGGAATTAAGAACTGAATCATCATGCTTATTATAAATAAATTTATTGCTTATAACGTTTAGTAAAATGAATTTTTAAGTTCTTCTTTATTATGGGAATCGTGTCGCGGCATAAGGGAAAGAAAATAATTTAGGTGATCGTTTGCATAGGGATCATCAACTACTTTGTATTGTATATGGATGTATACGGATTATGATGATCACGGAAGGGTGGGCAACAGCTGTGACAACAACACCGGTCCAGCACAGCCAAACGACAGCCCTAGAGTGTCGCCAATTATGAGAAATACCACATACCCTGTCCCTCTTTTTCCCCTTCTTTTTCTTCTTAATTTAGCCGATATTACCATGGCCCGCACGCGATTAAATGAAATTAATAGTAGTAGCGCCACAAGAAAGTAGTGCAAGGAAAAAAAAAAAAAAAAATTTGAACCTGCCCCATCTACCAACCATACAGCTGGAGCCAGCGCGTGCACCCCCTCCTTGATTACTCGATAACAGCCGCTCGTAGATCAACGTAACATGCTACAGGGCAGAGCTGAGATTACCATACATAACTGAAACAACTCAAAAGACTCAAAGCAAATTCACCTTACTGATCTATACCCTATAATAGATCAGTGGCAGTACAATCTAGTTTATATGTTATTTAAATTGTATCTTATTAATTAGTTAATATATATTTATTAAATACTTCTTGCGCAGCATTGACTAGGGCAACTTTGTTAAAATTTTCCGAAAATTTTATATGCCAGCTCTTGCCCGACAATTTCCAATTTCCTCCCACGCGCATTGAACGATTACGTTATTAAAGTGCAAACTGCTCGTAATGCCCCACAAGAGAGGCCGACGTTCCATTGCCTTTATTAGAGCAATTTGCGCCGATTCACTATTAAAATTCTCAAACCTACTTCTGTTTGCCGACATCTTGATTCACTTTTAAGGCCCGTAAACAATTGCTGAACATTGATTCCAGCAGTAACAACAGCACAGCTTTTATTTAACATTTTCATTGTTCAACACTAAGCTACTGCTTGTAACTAACAGAGCTGCATACCAGAGTTTCGTAATACGGTACGGGTGATGTACGAGACTGTTTTTTTTATACGAAGTTTCTACGGTACGGGCGTGTACTAGCATCTGCGTAGAGGCCTTTAATCAACACTGCTCAACTTAAGAACTTAACGTAAGAATCTGCAACCTGCAGGTTCAGAATTGAGTTAAGTTACGTTAAGCTGAGAGTAAACGCTAACATTGACACCCATGAGGCAGATTGAGTCAGCTGACTCTTACGTTAAGTTAAGTTAAGTTAAGTCAAGAGTAAATAGGCCTTAAGTGGGCTCAAAACACGCACTAACGGAACAACGACATGACAATGCAATTTGCTGAAATATATTCAAGTCGCAGATCTTTATCAAAATAACTTGAAATTCTATATACACAAAAACTACGACAGTAATAATAATACTTAAAACTTAAACATATTCGTTTTGTAATTTATATTAGAATTGTTAAGCTTACACGCTCTAACTGTGTGGCGACTTGACGGTATGTGGCTCAAAGGTTTTAAGTTTCTAGTTTCACATCACAAAAATAAATGATATTAAAAAAGAATGCATAATATATAAATAAAATAATAAAAACTGTTACCGTTCCATATTACAAAGATAATTTTTTTAAAAATCACGACAATAATTATGAGACTTGTTACACACAGTCACATTTTCGAGTTCATAATATGTTATGCAACTCATACTTATTTTCAAAAATTACATCAAATATTTGTGTTAACGAAGAGCAACAAAATTTCGCGCCATCAGTCACGGCCAGTTAATACTAGCCGTCAGAGCTTAAACCACTTGTGAGTTACAAGCCTCTGTCTCTACACTGTGGGAAATTGTGCCAAAAAACTGGCATTAATTAATAACCGGAAAGCCACGCAAGATATTTTGGTTTGGTTTTTTGCGTTAAGTTTTTGGGCGTGTCACCGCCCCTTTTAAAAAAGATAGGTTACGTATATTTTTTGTTTTATAGCATATCAGGTCCAAATCTGGGATTTAAGCTTGTTTTTATAATAAAAAAATTATCGCCATTGGTCAATCACAGAATATAGCTGCCATAGAAAAAATCGGTAAAAATGTGATTTCTCGTATGAAAATTTTTTTAATTTCCAACATATCTGAACTAAACTTTCTTTCTCTCTTTGGTTCTTTTCTTTTCTGGGCTTTATGGATATTGTTTTGAGAACAGAAGCAAGATCCACAAGTCCACGCTTACGGGCAGCCATGCTGGCTGCTTGAACAAGCAAACGCAAGTTTGTTCCATGCGATTTGGCCAGATCGCCTGCTTCCTTTCTTTGCCCTCTTGCGCCTTTTAAAACAAACAAGATCTTTGGGCGACCCGGTGATTTCACTTTTGAAGGGCTTTTTATACTTTTCGTATTGAAGGTTAAGCACAGTTTACCTTCGAGCCAGTTCTTATGCTTGCTAACAAACAATTTTGTATTTCTTTTACATTTAACCCAGTTTGTTAAACAATTTCTGCAAAACATTCGGACTCTTTCATTCAAAAAGCTTTCATTACTTTCGATAATGCTTTTATCAACATATTCACTTATATAGTCAAATACCGCCTTATTTTTATTCAAACGGCACTTCATGCGTTGCCACACTGCAAACAAGTCTGCATGGGGAATCGCGAGGTTGGTTCCTATAAAATCAAATATCTTGAAAAGTGCGCAAAAGTGCACATTGAGACTACTCGCATTGGATTAGGAATTAATAGATCTTTAAAACGACATCAAACTTACAACAAACACTCGCAAACATTTTTGTTAAAGTCTATGCAAAGTTAGATTTACTTTCTAAAAATTACCGATGGACACCACCTGCTACTAAAACATTAAACAACAAAGACACGCACAAAAACAGAAAACAAATGATGCAAAACATATAGTAAATACCTATACTACTAATAACCATCGTCAATTTTAATATTAAACTTAATTAACTTTAATATTTGTATATTTTACTTTCAATTTGAAATTTGCAATTAAACAGCGTCAGTGTTGTTCGGCGCAAACAGCTGACTTCAAGTGTAAATAACATAACAGAGGTCTGTTAACTCAACATTTTCTTTTGAGAACATAAAAGTTCAATGTTTTAAGAACAGAATTACATTAACAAAATGTTAAAGTAAGTATATGTAAAAAATGAATAAATGCCAGTTTTTTGGCAAAATTTCCAATAGTGCTCTGGTATCACTTTTTCAGTTGCATACTTCTAGGGTGCTGTTTCCGAAATTGACCGTTCATTTTTAATAGCTTTTTATTAGCTTCACTTGAGGCGGAGTGAGTTACTCAAAAGAAATTATAAATTTATTAAATTTTTAATAGATTTTTTGTATTTTTTAACCCTCCGGTGAATGACACTTCTGATCTTCACCATCGTGTGACAAGGTCCGTAGGGACCTATTTAAAAAATAGTGCTAATTTGATGAAAAAAAATTTTTTTTAAAAGTATTTTTGTGTTTTTGTTGTTTATAACTAAATACTAAATACAAAAATGATTTGGTTCACGAAACTACAATTTCTTTTATACTCTTTGGCACGTATACCTGAACGCATAAACATTTAGGGATGAAGTAAATTGAAAGAATTGGTTTGGCACGTGTACCTGAACGCAAAGTCATTTAGTGTAAATTCAAAGAATTGGATATTGCCATGAAAGGCAACATAAAATTAGCCAGAATTGAAAATAAAAATGTTATGTGTTCAAATAATAAATAAATATAATTACGCCCAAAGAACATGAATTTATGAGTTATTCCATGAAAATTCAGTACACGGTCCCTACGGACCTTGTCACACGTCCGCGTCCTAGTGTGCGAAAAACTCAATAACTCCTAAAATAATGATCCGATCGCCTTGATTTTTTTTAAAAGATGCGCAACAAAATTTTCTTGGAATACAGATTAACATTATGGTGGGGTCGTAGTGGCCGAAATAGGAGTAATTTCAAGTTGAATATGTTAATAGGTCCCTACGGACCTTCTCAATCAACGGATGGTTAATAGTTAATATTCAGTAGTAATACAGCAAACGCTCGATAACGTGATGCGTCTAAAACGTGAACTCATCAAAACGTGAACAACATTTTTTGTGCATTGACTATTCTAAAACGTGAACAAGGCGAGAAAGCTCTATAACATGAACAATAAACTTTTCAATGTTTACATTGAGCTCAAATAATTTTTTCATTTTTTCTCGCCACAAAACTCACTCACTCACTCAAAAGTCAACGGCAGACTAAAAAATCGCGCAAATTTTCACTTTTCTACAATCTGTACAACAATTCTAAAACGAGGATATTGATGTTGACCTTGCGGATAATGATGTTGAACATAAGGACGAATAGAGTAGAATAGCCAAGAAGGCATCGATCAAAATGATTTGAGTATTAGAGTATTATAAAAGCAGAAAACTCAAAAGAAAAACATGGTGCCGCGTAGTTAATTTTGGCTATGCCAAGACTATGATACTTCACACAGCCAAATCAATCCTCCCCCCTCTTATTTATATTTCTGTGCAGTTGTTAATTTTTCGCTCCTATTTTTACTCTTGAGCGTCATTTACTTGTTCGTTTGCGACAACAAGTGCACGACAGCAACAACAATTGATAGTACGATATGGTCAATTAGTATGGTGGCTATGTCTTAGAATGCTCCGATCGGGATGAAATTTCATAGTGAACAAACCCGACATGATCTAAGCAATCTGTAAAAGTTTCACAAGATCGATTCAGCAGTTTGGCCGGAAATCGTGTTAAAACAGACAGACGGACAGACGGATGGAAATCAATTCCTGAGCTCGTCCTGATCATTTTGATATATAGCTTATGGGGTCTCCCATTCCTTTAAGGCTTTTTAAAAACATTGAACTAAAAATTTATAAAATAATTTCTAATGTAAGCTTGTATAATCTAACAATTCTTGAATTATTATGAAAAAGCGTCTGGCGCTCGATACTCGAAAAATACATCACAAAGCGACCAATCTTTTTTGACAATAATTCAAGAATTTTTAGATTTTTAAAGCATACATTAGAAATGATTTTTTAAATTTGTAGTTCAATGTTTTTAAATTGCGTATTTTTAGGTTTTTCAAACTATATTTATTATACTCGATGCCGAAGGTAAAGACTATATTGGTTTTGTCCGCGCCTAGCCACTCCGCATTTTAAAGTCAACAAAGCCTATATCTCCCACAGTTTTTGAGCTATAGCCACAAAATTTAGTGCCAAAATAGGTGTCGATGACCCCCCAAACAATGCATCAAAAGTTGGGATGCCACGCCCACCAATACTGCCATAGCGGCCCCCATACGCCCCAACGCTTCGTCAAAAACGGGAATGCGTGTATCTTCCAAAGTAGTGGAGCTAAATTTGGTAGGAAGATAGCTGGCAACGACCCCACAAAACTGAATCAAAGTTTTGGAGCCACGCCCACCCATTCCGCCCCCAGCCCCCCGCATTTTGAAGTCAACAATGCAGCCAATTGAATGTTTTTAAAAGATTGAGATTGCCATCAAAGAGTTTGTTCAGCATTCCGTTATACCCCCGCATATCTTTCTACGTTATCTGAAGGCCCTTAAGGCTGTTACCCAAACACTAGCCGTGCGCACCACCTTTAATAAGAATTGCGACAGGGCTCTATCCAGTCACTATGGTAATTTCCAAAGGCACTTGCAATATTTTATTATTTTTCGCACATTGAACATAAATTTAAATTTTTACTCGAAAAACACAGATGAACCACTTTCCAAGTTTGTTGTTAAAAGTTTGCTTAAAGAGCAAATGGTTGAGCAGCATTTGATGTGGGCTAAGTGCAACTTGCCAGTGTGTCACTTGGAAGTGCAATGAAGAGCAGTTGGATTCGATTGAGCAACTTATTGAAGAATTTAAAAATAAGCAAGAATGTAGTGTTGAGAATACAGTTTGGCTGCAGGAAATGTACATTTGCTCATTTCGAAGAAAATTAAATGCACTTTGGCCAAATTCTGTTATGAGCGCTCTCCGGCCAAATATCCCACTGATTCGACCCTTTGGCTAGATTATGTCCAATATAAGACAGAGCCATTGGAGTCGGGTAGCAAAGATGAGATTCTTACGGAGGTAACCGATGGCTTCCGCTTATAACTCGAGCTTTGCGCACCAAGCCAAGCATTCAGATTATTCACAAGTTCTTGCAGTAAATGGAGCAGTCCATGGAGCTCGATTGAAATTGACGTGGATAACTTTGAATTTAAAACGACAAACCAATCATTAATTATTTTAAACAGATCTGCAGTTTCGCATGCATTTTGGACTTCATAGCCCAATGAATAGCAGCGTCGGATGCAGCTAGCGGTTGTGTTAGAAAACAGCTGCGTTGCCAGTTTAACTTTCTGCTTAGCAAGTGAGCGAACATTTAAACGGTTTTCCGTGATCTAAAACATATTGTAGATCTGACTTGCCACAATGATCAAGTGTCTGTGGACTGTCGTTTAGTCAGCTTATTTCCGATATTGATTAAACCAGAATCCACGTAGTGACTCCGGATAAGCTTAATTAAATGAGGAGTATCCGAAAAAATATAAATTTTAAATTGGTCATCAGCTTGATGGCTAAGCCACGTTTTTGCTGAAAATATACATAAAAAACCAACTATGACTTGTTTCCGATTAATAAATTGTAACGCACTTACTTTCCGATATGCCAAGCTCTCCATAATCTCTGGTTGCCAGCACCCAAATCAGAGGTGATTGCTACAACTGGATATCCTCTTCTGTGTAATTTTCTTATTATAGCATTGAGTGTATCAATATCCATTCGAGTGTTGTAATCAAAAAACACTGGTTGCTTCCATGATTTTTTTAGTCCACGAACAATTGCCAGCTGCACAAAGTTGCTTGGTTCGTGAACGACGTCCGCTGTGCTGTCATACTCAAAAGCAGCAGCAACTTTCATCTCGTCGAACGCCAAGACAAAAAGCTTATCAAGATCTTCTATTTCATCATTTTGCCCAGAGACTTTTCCAACTCGCGAAAATCATCAAGATGCTGGCGCAGGCAATGCATTTCTTTCTCCATATCAATAATTTTTTGCCTCAGGCTCTCATTTTCAAGGAACGTTGCATAATTTAACGCTTTCTCGATAAGCCATGAAAATGAGCAAGCCTCTGCTGCCGACGAGAACACCTTACATTATTTCATCATTGTCTATACCATCTCTGGGCCGGTGTTGCGTTCACTCTATTCGGCCAGCGTCTTATCCTGGGGCAGTGCTGCCAACTTTTTTTGAGCAAAAAACAGCTAGATAGGCGAAAAATAAAGAAAATCATAGTGGCGCATAGTTAATTTTGTCTATGCCAAGACTATGATACCCTTCACACAGCCAAATCAATCCTCCCCACTCTTATTAATGTTTCTGTGCAGTTGTTGGTAATTTTTCGCTAATATTTTTACTCTTGAGCGTCATTTACTTGTTCGTGTGCGACAACAACAACAATTTGACATGTAGGTACTTGAAAGTGCACGACAGAGACAACAATTGATAGTACGATATGGTAAATTTGTATGGTGGCTATGTCGTAGAATGCTCCGATCGGGATGAAATTTCATAGTGAACAAACCCGACATGATCTTAGCAATCTGTGAAAGTTTCATCAAGATCGGTTCAGCGGTTTGGCGAGAAATCGTGTTGAAACAGACAGACGGACAGACGGACGGACGGACGGAAATCAATTCCTGAGCTCGTCCTGATCATTTTGATATATAGTTTATGGGGTCTCCCATCATTCCTTTAAGGCGTTACAGATTCATGACAAAGTCAATATACCCTGTGAAGGGTATAAACATAGTGGCGCATAGTTAATTTTGGCTTTGCCTAGACTATGATACCCTTCACACAGCCAAATCAATACTCCCCCCTCTTATCTTCTGTGCAGTTGTTGGTAATTTTTCGCTAATTTTACTCTTGAGCGTTATTTACTTGTTCGTTTTCGACAAAATAACATATTGACATGTAGGTACTTGAAAGTGCACGACAGAGACAACAATTGATAGTACGATACGGTAAATGTGTATGGTGGCTATGTCGTAGAATGCTCCGATCGGGATGAAATTTCATAGTGAACAAACCCGACATGATCTAAGAAATCTGTGAAAGTTTCATCAAGATCGGTTCAGCAGTTTGGCCGGAAATCGTGTTGAAACAGACAGACGGACGGACAGACGGAAATCAATTCCTGAGCTCGTCCTGATCATTTTGATATATAGTTTATGGGGTCTCCCATCATTCCTTTAAGGCGTTTCAGATTCATGACAAAGTCAATATACCCTGTGAAGGGTATAAAAAGCTATTTACATACAAATGATACCAAATGGCTCACAGAAAAAAGCTGCCCCATACAATATTTGAAAATTTTTCCGCAATCGCTTTTGAAAAAAGACAGATCTGACGGGAAAAAAAGCGGAATTGGGGTCTCCCATCATTCCTGTAAGGCGTTACAGATTTAAGACAAACTTAATATACCCTGTTTCACATGTGAAGGGTTGTAACGAACCTAAAGTTACGCGGTTTTTAGCTGGGCTAACTCTCGCGGTGCTGAGGGTACGTGCCAACAAATTTATATTTGTGGCGGCTGCGGCAATAAGAACACAATTTGGTTTTACTTTTAATACATATATTTTAAACTGCACTCTCTGCTAGTTTCACGTTGGGTTTTACAATTGCTGTGCACTTAATGATATTTCTTATTAGAGTTTAGTAAATCGTACGGCTCTTGTGTCGTGGTTTTATTTGCAATGCTGGCGCTCTCGTTGCACCAAGCATTCAGAGTCAGTGTTTCGTCTACTAAACGAGGTTTTAGCTAGCAACGCCCGAATTCGCCAGGCTCTACTATGGCCTCCGTGTTACCACAAGGATTTCGCCAATAGTGTCGCCTACTCTCAGGCTCTGGCTTTAGCTTCACCTGTCCTTCGCCAGGCTCACTTGTCTGATACTTGGTTTTAATTCGAGGTTGCTTTGCAAATGCAACGCACCCCAAGGCTGGCTAAATTTCGCGTATCGATTTCTCAGTAAAATGTTTGTTTATCGCTAAGGACACGATCTGCTTTGTCCTTATTGCGATATGAATCCTTAAATTCTTAGCTTATCCTTTCGCGTAGGATTTCTTTATGTTTCGCACTGATTTTCACTTATTTCGTATTGACTCCGTACTCAACTAAATTGTACTCAACTAACTTGTGCTCAACTATTTTGCCGCTCTGTCCGAGGCGGCTTCTTTTATACCCTTCTGCTGTCTCGCTGGACCGGGGCCTGTCAGCGCTGCCAATGTCGTGCCAAGGGCAAAGGTGGCGTGATCGTTCCAGTGAGATTTGCCTAGCAACAACGGTTCCTCGTTGCTGATCACGCCTGTCGTTGGTGTGACAGTGACCACTATATTTCGTGGATGCACCGCTCGCACACCAACGGCACTTTGCCAAGACTTTTGCGGTACGTGTTTTGCGGCTCCCATGTGCCAAACACGTACCTTAGCGCTGACATCCTGTGTCAGAGCGAGACAGCATGCGAATTCGCCGCAGCTCAGGTCCGGCTGCGGCTATAAATGCAATCGCTTTTTGTGAGGCGCTATAAGTGAATATTGGTCCTCACACTCCCCTCTTTCTCCGGAAGTGGAAGCCTTCCACTTAATTTTGCGTCTTTCAAATCGCGCGCCTCCGTTTTGAACCTTGGCGTCCGTTAGCAGTGTCGCTGTAGCGATCAGCTGGTGGTCGTGTAACGCCATCTAGTGGTGCGTTGCGCCATAGCAGCTAGCTTGCATCGCCCGGTGTTACTCGATACGGCCTGATCGATATTTGCGATGTGGCCAGATCGATATGGCCACCCGCAACTATCCAACACTATTCGGCCATGACACACAATTTGCAGTTTGCAATTGTCTTGTTGTTGCTGAAAATAATCTAAAAAGCAAAAGTAAGTAACATATTTTTGCGCCTTGCGCCATTTCCACCATATCCTAAGTCATGTTCTCTTTTTTCCAGGCCATGCCGTTTTCCCGCTCGCGCTGGATCACACACACATTTTATGTGAGTATGCTTCCAGCAAATTTCACCCCCCCTCCTGCAGTTTAATCCACCTGTTTTCTTTATTTTTTTTTCAGGTTAAACGAAATAAATGTGCGAATATATTATTTTTTTTTTTTAAATTTTTTTTTCCGTGTTTTGTGTTTGTGTTTTATACCGCCATAAAGGCCCGCGTGCCTCTGACCGATATCCGCACGCGGCCATGCGCCCAAACAATGCGCGACGTGCGTCGGTCGCTGCCTCCAGCTGCGGCAGCTACCACCTCGGTTGGCCACTCTGCTCGCGCCACCTCTCTCCATCCTGGAGTCGCCAGCGGTGCGGATGACTGCCGCTGTAGCACCGGGCGAGCCGGCCGCTACCCATACGGGCACGAAGCCTGCCGACCGAACGCTGGGCTCACCGGATTGGTTGCCTAAGCGTGTGGCGGAGGCGGTGTCCCGGGGCGAGGTGGCGTGCCCACCTGCAGCGGTGTCGGCCATTCCCACGGCGATGTCCGTGTTGTCGGACTGGTGGCCGTGTCTGTCCCCTCGAGGACAACCGTCGCGATGTGGTGCCACCGCCCATCCACGAACCGTTTCTCGCGTGTGATGGTTGCCGTAGGTGGTGTCGACTCACCCGGATCGGTCTGCGGCATCTGCTCCTCGGCCTGCGGTGCTGCCTCCTCCTCGTCGGATGATATGCAGATGATATCGTCATCCTCATCCTCCGAGGCGCCCACCCCACGTGGGAATGGCGATGGTGGCCTAGCGGGGCGCCAGTCTGGTGGTGGCGTCTCCGGCAGCGGCGGTGTGGCGAACCGCTCCGGGCTGGCTGGGCCCACATTCTCGGCCTCCGGGGTCGGCGGTGCCTCCGGGTGGCTCATCCGGACTCATTCGGGATTTATCTCAACGAAATCGCCCGGCGGCGACTCCTCTCGCCTTTCGCCCACTGGACCAGCGTCGTACTCCACCTCCCAGTCGCTGCTGTCGAAGTCCTCTCCGTATGCCCGACGCACCCACTCCCGCTCTTCCTCCAGCTCCTGGCGGCGACAACGCTCACGCTCGGCCGCCTCTCGCTCTTCCGGGGACTCAAAGATGGGTGATGCCCGCAGTTCCAGCACTTCCGGTGATGCCTCCCGCTGCGGCTCGACTCGCGCATAGGGCTGTCCAGCCCAACGCCCTCGTCGCGCCACGTTTCTGCGCCCTCTGGCGCTGGCACCCATGGCCGCCGCGTCGACCACGCACACATTCCCCGCTGGTGTGCGAGAGTGCGCAAGTGGGTCACGGCCCGACGCATGGGCTGCCCTTCTTGCTCCGGTGTTGTCGTTACAATTCTCCATTATTACTTGTGAGTGCTCCGTTTTCTTTGTAAAAATATCGCAAAGTGACCGACTGTATGGTAGTCGGCACCTTTTGTACCCCTACTCCGTACGCATGTGCAACAGTGTAGGTGTGCATGTTACGGTATCCTTCCCGCCTGCGATCGCCATGTTTTGTCAGCGCTCTCTTTGCGATATCGCTAACCGTTTCCATTAACCGTTTTCCTAGCAGCGTTTGCTTCGCACACCTTTCGCCGCGTTCAGGGCCGGTTTTTGTAATGCCCTTGGTTGGGCCGTGGCTCTTATTATTTTTTTTTTTCTCTGCCATCCATTCTTCCCGCCCACACATTCATTGTTGTCTGTTATTTTTAATAAATATGTAATATCTTACATATTCATTTTTATTATTTATAGAATATGTAATACCTTACATATTTATTTTTGTTATTGTTTTAATAAATATGTAATACCTTACATATTTGTTTTTATTTATATATATGTAATGCCTTACATACTTATTTTTGTTATGGTGTTAATAAATGATTGTAATACCTCACATATTTATTGTAATATATGTAATACCTCACATATTTATTTTATTTATTTTAAATATATGTAATACCTACATATTATTTTGTTAGGTTTTAATAAATTGATATTTTTATATATATGAATACCTTACATTATTTTATTATTAATATGTAATACCTTACGTATTTATTTTTGTTATGGTTTAATAAATATGTAATACCTTACATATTTATTTTTATTATTTATATCTGTTAAATGTGTTGAGTAGGGAACATATTTAATATGTATTAATACATATTCACCCTTTTTTTTCCAAAAAAAACAAATCAACTAATGATTTTTTTTTTATTTATGGGAGGTGACGGAGATTCAGGCGAGTAGATGAGATACGTCCTTAACAAGGCTACTTATTTACCGCTCTTTTCTTTCCAGATTTTCACCACAAAAAAAATTGGTTTTTGTTCTAGGGTCTTAAAATTATTTGTGCCCCAAAATTTTTTTTATTTTTATTATCTCACCCGTAGTTCCGTTCCACCTCCGTGGGGTTTTATGTCGCCTATGTGCGCGGTCCGTTCTTTTTCCCCAGTTTTCCCCTGTTATTTACAGATTACAGGTGATATAACATTTATTATTGTATATGGTCCGGCAAATTTAGGAGCAAGCTTCGCAGCGAAGCCTTCCGCTGCATTTGACAAGTGGTGTTGTTTCACCCACACCTTGTCTCCTACGGATGGTTTCTACTGCCGTCTCCGTAGGTTGTAATGCCTTGATTGGTCCTGAGCGGCCTTTTCTAAACTCCTGCGCACCAATTCAAAAACTTCTCTAAGTTTTTTTCGCATTGTCGCTGGGTGTTTGTGGTGGTTGCCCTGTGCCGAGTGTAACGTTGTCGTACAGGTCATTTGGCAGCCTTGGTTCACGCCCTTCCGAGATAAACGCTGCACTGTAGCCCGTAGACGCCGATACGCTGGTGTTAACGGCTAGTGATAGTTCCGGCAAAAATTCATCCCAGCACCGCTGGTTATCTTTTGTGAATTGTGCAATCATCGTTTTTACCGTGCGGGTTCGCACGTTCTGTAGGAATCTCTTGCGGAGTGTATGGTGCCGTAAATTGGTGTCGCACTCCTAATTCTTCGAGAAAGCATTTGAAGGCTTTACTCGTAAATTGTGTTCCGTTGTCCGTTATGAGAACTTTTGGCACCCCAAATCGTGCCAAAATTCTCTCTCTGAATCCCTTTTGCAAAGTGGCTGTGTTGCGCTCCTCAGCGGAACTAACTCAGTCCACTTAGAGAAACGGTCAAACATCACCAATAGCATTGTGTTGCCGTGTTTTGATCTTGGCAGTGGGCCAACAAAATCAGCACACACGGTACTCCATGGCTCTTCAGGAATTTGTGTCAACATCTTTCCTGCTGCTGCTATTTTACTTGGCTTATATTGTTGACACGTTTCGCAGTTGTGCACATATGTGCGTACGTCCCTGTATAAGCCTGGCCAGTAGTAGCGTGTCGCTACTCTTGCTATCGTTTTCCGGCTTCCCAAATGACCGGCTGTGGCTGCGTCGTGATTCTCCAGTAATACATCCTTCCTTTTACCTCTGGGTAAACAAAGCTTCCAAGCTTCCACATCTCCGCCTCCAGCGCGATGTGGGATGTGTCTGTACAGGTTGCCATTTTCCTCCATGTAATCCGGATATTTCCTAGATTTTGCGCGATTTCCTTTTTTAATTTTTGAATCCATTTGCAATTTGCGTTGTCTGCCTCATCCCTTCTGTCGTCATTTTTACTAGGCAGCATGTCTCCGGAAGTGGCTGTCTCGAAAGTGCATCGGCTACGACATTGAGGTTGCCTTTACGGTATTTGACTTCAAAGTCGTATTGTTGCAGTTTCAAGCGCCCAACGCGCTATTCTGCTTGATAGACTTTCATTGAGTTTAGCCACTTCAGCGCCATGTGGTCCGTTATGACCACAAAATGGTTGCCTTCCAGGTATGGCCGCAGCTTTCTATTCCCCACACTATGGCTAGACACTCCTTTTCAGTTGCCGAATAGTTCCGTTCGGCTCCGTTTAGTGTCTACTGGCGTACGATATTACCCTTTCACCTTGCTCCAAGGTTGGGTCAATATCGCACCCAGGCCATAGTTACTTGCATCCGTCTGCAAGCAAAATGTTTTTGAGAAATCTGGGCATGCCAATACTGGGGACTGAGTCAGCTTCTCTTTGACCTTGTCAAAGCTACTTGCCGCTCCTCAGTCCACTCCCATTTTGCGCCTTTTTTCATCAATGCGTTCAGAGGTGCTACTTTCGTCGCAAAATCTGGTACGAAGCGCCTGTACCATGATGCTACGCCCAGGTATTGTCGTAACTCCTTTACGATGCTTGGCGGCTTCAATTCTGCGATTGCAGCAACTTTCTCCGAATCTGTCCGAATTCCTTCCTCTGTGACTCTGTGGCCCAAATTTTCAACTCTTTTTTCAAGAAGTCGCATTTGTCCACGTTGATGCGCAGATTTGCTGCCCGCAGCCTCGAAATACCTCTTTGAGATTTGCCATATGCTCTTCGCGCGTTCTTCCGATGACTATAATGTCACTAAATAAGCAAACGCGTGTGGCACCATCTCGGGTCCCAATAACGCGATCCAAAGCCCTATCTGAAAAGTTTGCCGCGTCCAGTGGTCGGCTCGCTTTCTCCATCGGGATCTGCCGTACCCATCTTTCCGATCCAAGCTAGTGATGAAGTGGGCTTCACGTAGCTGGTCTAAAATGTGGTGCACTCTTGGCAATGGATACGCGTCTTAACGGATCGGCTGTGAAGTTGCCTAAAAATCCACACATAACCGCCACTTGCCATTCTTCTTTTTCACCATCACGATTGGTGCGCTCGTGGGGGCTGTTGGATGGCTTATGCAACCTTTCGCAAGTAGTTCATCTACTTGCTGGTTAATTTCCGCTTGCATTTGGATTCTTTGGGAAAATAAACGCGTTTTATAGGCCTGTCGTCGCTCATCACAATTTTGTGTTCTTGTAATTTGTGATGTGCCCTTTAGGTGTTCGAAGTCTGCGACTTCCCGCAAAAGAAATTCATTAATTTCTTGATCCTCGTGTAGATTTTTGCTTTCAACAGTTGGGTTTCTGACATCAGTGTATGCTTCGTCTTGTTCGGTTGTATTCTGGACAACTGCCACCGACAGGTCTCTCTCCAGCTTTCACAACCTTGTGCCGGGATGGGCGACTACCAATCCCGCACACTGCCAACACTGTGCCCATGCCCGTCAGAAAATCCCAGCCCAGACCAAAATCGTCTATCACACCAGGCTAATTAGCAACGCTATTTTGAAACTGCGATGCCGAGTCTTATTTCGACCTGTATTTGTTCTGTTGTCCTGCTGTATGCCGTCTGCTAACTTCACCTGTCTGCTTGCGACGCTTCTCCGGCTACAGTGCTCAGTCTAAAGCTAGTTCTCGACTAACAAAGCTGCTTGTAGCCCTGTATCGACTGTAGCCTTATATGACACTCACCGATCCATACGGTGGCAGTCAACTGCGTCCTTCGTCCTTCAGGTGACCGCCTAGCGTCTTGGGGCGGACTTGCGGCTCCGCGCGCCCTTCGCTGGCGACGCCGCTGGCCGTTCCCGCCCACATGGCTGACGCCGATGCTCGGCCCAGAATGCAGACTGCAGTGTGTTCGGCACTCTATCGCCAGTGTCTCTCCTGTCCACACACGCGACATGCCCTTCCTGGGTTGTTTATGTGTGTTCTAGCAGGATTTGCTGGGTCCTAGGTGTGGGGTTGGGCCGTTCGTCCATTCTTCAGGTGGTGGTTCTGCTCCTCCAGGCCAAAATCGGGTACAATTCCACGACTCTGGTTGTGATCGCGTCCATTTTGCTGCGTATCTCGGTGTTGTTGAGGCTGGTTGTTGTGCTGTAGGCGGTATTGTTGTTGGGCTGTAGCACTTTGTATGGACAAATGTTATTTATATGTATTATTTAAAACAAAATATGTGATATTCGCCGTAGGATCCAACGGTTGGGCGCCAGTTGTAACGAACAAAAGTACGCGGTTTTAGATGGGTAACTCTCCCCCCCTCGGTGTTGAGGGTACGTGCCACACTGAATTTGTGGCGTGCGGCAATAAGAACACAGTGGTTGTATTTTAATACAATATTTAAAAACGCACTCTCTGGTAGTTTCACGTTGGGGTTTTACAATTGCTTTGCACTTAATAATATTCTTATTGAGTTTAGGGAATGACACGGCTAGTGTGTCGTAGTTTTACTTGCAATGCTGGCGCTCTCGTTGCACCAAATATCAGAGGCAATGTTTAGCCTTTGTTTTACTAACGAGGTTTAGCTGCAACGCCGAATTTCGCCAGCTCTACTATGGCCTCTTGTTACCACAGGATTTCCCAATAATGCCGCCTACTCTCCGGATCTGGCTTTAGCTTCAACTGTTCCTTCGCCAGGCTCACTTGTTGACACTTGGTTTTAAGCGAGGTTGCTTGCAAGTGCAACGCGCCACAAGAACTTGATAAAGTCGTGCGTTATCGATTCATCAGAGGTAAATGTTTGTTGAGTCGCGAAGGACACGATCAGCTGTGTCCTTAGTGCGATAGGGATCCTTTAAATTCAGTAAATAATCCTTTAGGGAGGATTTCTTTATAGTTCGCACTGATTTCACTATTTCTTATTGACTCCGTACTTCGCACTCTTGCGCTCAAATGACTGTACTCGATTCACTTGTACTCGATTAACTCGTACTTTGATTAAACTCGTACTTGACTAAATCGTACTTGATTAACTCGCCGCTCTGTCCAAGGCGGCTCCTTTTTATATCTTCTGCTGGGTCCTCACTGGCCCGGGCCTGTCAACGCTGCCAAATGGTCGCGCCAAGGGCAACAGGTGGCGGGAATCGTTCCAGTAAGATTAGCCTAGCAACAAAGGTCCCGTGCTGATCCGCCTGTAACGTGGTGTGACGGTGATCACTATATTTCTGTGGATGACACCGGCTCGCACACCAACGGCACTTTGCCACGCTTTGCGGTACGGTTTTGTGGCTCCCATGTGCCAAACAAGTACCTTAGCGACGCTGAACAACGCCTGTGTCAGAGCGAGACAGCATGCGAATTCCCCGCGCAGCTCAGGTCCGGCTGCGGCTATAAATGCATCCGCTTTTGTGAGGGCGCTATAAAGTGATATGGATCCTCACAATATATATATATATATATATACATATAATATAAAACATTAAAATGCGGACTGTGCGCCTTTTGGCGTTAACCCATTGTGAAACACGGCGGTAGATAGCCTCACAAGTACAAAAAAAAACATACATATATATCTTATAATATATAAAAAAATATATAATAAATAAAATAGTTGGAGTCGCGTTTATTTAAAAAAATATAAAATATCTTTATTGATTCGCGGTCTTTACAGTTAAACATGTAAATAGAAACTCCACTTATGCTAGCGTTTTGATTTTGAAGAAACCTCGTTCTGCGACCTATTCCTGTTTAATTAATATGCTCACACTCCTGGACAGTGGAATTTCTTGAGGAGTCGGGAAACGGGGTTCGCTAAAGGATCAAATTACATAGACTTTGTCATTAATTCTTAAAGGGCGTGATCGATTTAAGGGCATTTTTTCGGGTGGCGGAGTCGATTTTAATAGCTGTTATTTTTGGGGGCATGTTGTGGCGTGTTCTTCTGTTAGCCGGATTGACGTATTATGTGAGTGTGACTTAATTATCTAGGTCTATTACAAGAAGCAAAATCATAAATTTGCGTGGCTTAAGATATAAATTGTTTACTCAGTGGACAATGCTTAGTGCATTGTTCTTATTATTTTTTGTGGGGGGAGGTTGGCATAGAAGTTGTCAAGAACTGAATATGTCACTTCCCCATCAAAGAAAATGTTGTCTCAAGCTGTTCGTGTTGGCGGTACATTTTAGTGTCTGTTGTCTATTTATAAATTTTATTTTTGATCGTTTGTCGGTTCTTGTCTTCATTTTTTCATTTTTTTAGACCATTCTTTGTGTAATATTTTGAACTAAAATATTAGGATATAGCTGTCGCGATAAACCATTATGCGAGTAGGGTTAAACTATTATTAATAGGGGTTGTGTGGTTTTTGTATTCTTTATAAGTTGGCTTGTATGTATGATGAAAAATTGTTCAATTCTTGTAACGTTGTGACTTATGTAAAATTGTTTTTTTTGTGTATAATCGGAAAGGATATTTGATACAGTCTGCATATGATTTTTTTTTTTTTTTTATAGGAGGCAATGGAGGAGTCAGGGAGTAAAGAGATACGTCCTGAAAAGGCCAATTATTAACCGACCTTCTTTCAAGTATTCACCATCAAAAAAAAATTACTTTTTTTCAGGGTCTCAACGTTATTTGTGCCCCCAAAAAAAGTTTGTTATCTCACCCTTGTCCGTTCCACACCGTGGGGTTTATGTCGCCTATGTGCGCGGTCCGTCTTTCCCAGTTTTTCCCTTGTAATTTACAGATACACAGGTGATACAAATTTATTATTGTTATGGTCCGGCCAAATTTAGAGAGTCTTCGCAGCGAACGCCTTCCGCTGCATTGACAGGTGGTGTTGTTTCACCCACACTTGTCTCAGACGGAGGTGCCAAATGCCGTCTCGTAGGGGGTAATGCCTGGCTTGGTCTGAGCGGCCTTCTCTAAACCTCAATGGCGCACCACTTCAAAAACTTATCCAGTTTTTTCAGCGTTGTCGCTGGGTGTTTGTGGCTGGTTGCCTGTGCAAGTGTCCACGCTGTCGTACAGCGCATTTGGCAGCCTTGGGTTCAGCCCTGCGTGATTCAACGCGCACTGTAGCCCGTAGACGCCGATCGCTGGTGTACACGGCTAGTTGATGATTCTTGGCAAAAATTATCCCAGCACGCTGGTTATCTTTTGTGAATTGTGCAATCAAGTTGTTTACGTGCGGTTCGAACGTTCGTAGGAGTCTCTTGCGAAGTGTAGGTTGCCGTAAAGTGGTGTCGCACTCCAACTTCTTCGAGAAGAAGCGTTGAGGCTTTACTCGATATTGTGTTCCGTTGTCCCGTATGAGAACTTTGGTACCACCAAAATCGTGCCAAAATCTCTTTGAATCCCTTTGCAGAAGAAAGTGGTGTGGTGCGCTCCTTAGCGGAACTTAACGCAGTCACTTAGAAACCGGCTTTCAAACATCACCAATAGCATGGTGTTTCCGTGTTGGATCTTGGCAGTGGGCCAACAAAATCAGCACAACACGGCCACCGTAGTGTGTACCTGTCTTCTTACAAGGTGTGCTCCTTCCGGAATTTGTTGTCAACACTTTTCCCTGCTGCTGACTTATGAGCTTGGAGCTTAATTGTTGCCAAGTTTCGCCGTAACGTTGTGCCACATATGTGCGCACGTACTGTACAAATGCATGCACACAAAGTAGAGAAAAAGCAGAGGGAGGGCGCTGTAGGTAAAGGAGAGGTGCTATCGTTTAATCCCGGAGATTGCCCAACAAATGGACAGAATAACAGGATGTGGCTGCGTCGTGGTTTCTCAATATACCTCCTTCCTCTGTTACCTTGGGACAGAGAGAGCAAGCAAAAGCTTTCCAGATGTACAACATCTCCGCCTCCAGGCGGGGGGATGTGTCTGTACATGTTGCATGTTTCGCCATGTAATCTTGCCGGATTTTCCTGCATTTGTGCACGATTTCCTTTTTTAAAAAGTGGTTACTGAATCGCAGTGCAAAAATGGTTGCGTTGTCGCCTCCATCCCTTCTGTGGATTTTTCTAGGCAGAATTTCTCCGGAAGTGGCTGTCTCGAAAGTGCACCGCTTACGGACATTGAGGTTGCCTTACGCTATTGATTCAAAGTCGTTATTGTTGCAGTTCAAGAGCCAACGCGCTCTTCTGCTGTGGAACTCTCAATTGAGTTTAGCCACTTCAGCGCCACTGTGGTGTCCGTTATGACCACAAATGGTAGCTTCCAGGTATGGCCTTAGCTTTTGATGCCCCACACTAGGCCGAGACACCCTTTTCAGTGCCGAATAGTTCCGTCGGCACCGTTTATGGTCCTCTGGCGTAACGATACCATCCCCTTTCACCTTGCTCCGAAGGCTTGGGGCAATATCGCCCAAGGCACTAGTTACTTGCATCCGTCTGCCAAGCAAAATGTTTTTGAGGAAATCTGGGCATGCCAATACTGGGGACGAGTCAGCTTCGGTTTGAACGTGTCAAAAAAAAGTACTGGCCGCTACTCAGTCCACTCACATTGGCGCCTTTTTCATCAATGCGTTAAGAGGTGTACGGTCGTCGCAAATCTGGTACGAAGCGCCCTTGCTAACATGATGCAACGCCCAGGTATTGTCGTAACTCTTTTTACGTGCTTGGCTGGATTCAAACTATGCGATTGCAGCAACTTTATCTGAATCTGTGCGAATTTCCTTTCTTCGTGACTCTTGTGGCCCAAATATTTCAATCCTTTTAAGAAATCGGCCAATTTTGTCCCGTTTATAAGCAGATTTGCTTCCCGCAGCCGCCGAAATACTCTTGAGATTTTCCCTAATGCTCTCGACGCGTCTTCCGATGACTATAATGTCAATCTAAATATGCAAACGCGTTTTGTGGCCCCATCATTTCGGGTCCAAATAACCACGATCCAAAGCCCTCTGAAAGGTGCCGGTGGCCGAGTGAAACCAAAATGGCATTACGTTCACTGGGATATCTTTGCCTAGGGACTGTAACGCTGTCAGTGGTCGGCGCGATTTCGCAGAGGGATCTGCCAGAACCATCTTTCAGGACCAAAGATAGTGATGAAGTGGGCTTCACGGAGCTGGTTAAAATGTTGGGGCACTCTGGCAATGGATACGAGTCCTTAACGGATCGGCTATTTAAGTTGCCTAAAATCACAATAACGGCCATTTTGCCATCTCTTTTTCACATCACGATTGGTGCGCTGTGTGGGAGGTTGGATGGCTCTATGCAACCTTTCGCAAGTAGTTTATTCTTGCTGGTTAAGTTTCCGCTGCATTTTTGGATTTTTGGAAAATGAACGCATGTTTTATAGGCCCTGCTCGTCGATCATCACAATTTGGGTTCTGTTAATTGTGATGTGCCCTTTAGGTGTTAGAAGGCCGGCGACTTAACGCACGTAGAAATTCGTTAATTGATTGGTATTCGTCGCAGATTTTTGCTTTCAATAGGGGGGTTATGGAGTCAGTGTTGCTATGTTTGTTCGTTGGTATTCGACAACTGCCACCGGACAGTAAATCTCTTCCAGCTTTAAACCTTGTGCGTCGTGCTGGGATGGGACAACCAATCCCGCACACTGCACACTGTGCCCATGCCAGTCAGAAAATCCCAGCCCAGCACCAAATCGTCTATCAACCAGCAATAATAGAAGCGCTATTGTCCAAACAGCGATGCCCGAGGCTTATTTGACCTAGTGTTTGTTGTCCTGTAGTTAACCGTCTGCTGAGACGCTTCTGGATACATGTTCAGTCTAAGCTAGCTCTTCGCTAACCAACTGCTGTAGACCATGTATCAAACGTGTAGCCTTATGCTGACAGGCACCGATCCATACGGTGGCAGTCAACTGTGTCCCTTCGTCTTTCAGGTGACCGACTAGCGTCTTCGGGGCGGATCTTGGCGGCTCCAGCCTCGCCCTTCCTGGCGGACGCCGCTGCCGTTCCGATGACAAATAGTGGCTGCTCCGCGAACGATCCTGACACAGACCCAGCAGAACTCAGCATTGGGTTTCGGCACTATATCGCACAGTGTCCTCCTGTCCACACACGCGGAATGGCCTTCATGGGTTGGTAATGGTGTCCTGGCAGGATTTTGGCTGGGTCCTGGTGTTGGGGGTGGACGTTCGTAAATTCTTCAGTGTGGCTGGCTCTGCTCATCCATGGGCAATAAATCGGTCGTTTCAAGATATCTGGTTGTGACGCGTCCCATTTGCTGTGTTATTCCCCCCCCCCCCCCCGGGTGTTGTGGAGGATGTTGTTGTTGATGTCGCTGTATTGTGTTGGGCTGTAGGAGCAATTTGTATCTGACAACTGATTATTTATAGTATTTTATTAAAACCAAACTATGTATATAGCGTAGATCCAACGTTGGGCGCCAGTTGTAACGAATTAAAAGTTACCGCCCCCCCCCCCCACCCGGTTTTATAGCTGGGCGAAACTTCGCGGTGTTGATGGGTACGCTGCCAAAACAAAAGTTAATTTGTGGCGGCTGGCAATAAGAAACAGTTTGGTGTTATTTTTCAAAATAATTTTAAAACTGCACTCTTATGCTAGTTTCACGTTTGGGTTTTAACAATTGCTGGAGCACTTAATAATATTTCTATTTTTTTTGAAGTTTTAGGGAAGCCGCACGGCTCTTGTGTCGTCGTTTCACTTGCAATGCTGGGCTCTCGTTGCACCAAATATCAGTGTCAATGTTTACGCCTTACTAAACGACGGTTTAGCTAGCAACGCCGAATTCGCCAGGTCTAACTATGGCCGCCTTGGTACACAAAGATTTCGCCAATAATGACGCCTACTCTCCGGATCTGGCTTTAGCGTCACCTTCCTTCGCCCAGGCCAAGATGCCACTTGGTTTTAATTCTAGGTTGCTTTGTGCAAGTGGCAAAACCGCGGCCCACACAGAACTTGGTTAAATTTTCGCGTATATTCAGTCGATTCCTCAGTTAACATTGTTTGTTAGGTCGCGAAGGACCCGATCAGCTTTGTCCGTGTTGCGATATGGAATCCTTTTACATTCGTAAATACTATCCTTTTCGCGTAGGAGTTCTCTTATATATTTCGCACTGATTTCCAC
The DNA here is from genome assembly GCA_030179655.1 of Scaptomyza flava. Lineage (NCBI taxonomy): Eukaryota > Metazoa > Arthropoda > Insecta > Diptera > Drosophilidae > Scaptomyza > Scaptomyza flava. The sequence goes on along the minus strand of JARNME010000336.1, from coordinate 6,146 downwards.
TTATTTTCTGATTGCCTCCGTACTTAGCACGCTGCGCGAAATGACTGTGACTCGATTTCATGTACTCGATTAATCGTCTTGATTAACTCGTACGATAACTCGACTTGATTAATCGCCGCTCGTCAAGGGGCTCCTTTTATCTCTTCTGCTGTCCGCTGGACCTGGGGCTGTCAACGCTGCCAATGTCAGCGCCAAAGGGCAAAGTCGGCTGCCGTGAGCGTCCTCCAGGGAATCGCCTAGCAAAAAGGTCATCGTTGCTGATCACGCATGTCGTTGGTGTGGACGGTGATCACTATATTCGTGGATGCACCACGCTCGCACACCAACGGCACTTTACCAAGCTTTGGCGGTACGTGTTTTGGGGCTCCCAGTGCCAAACACGTACCTAGCGGATGACCATCCTGGTGGGTAGAGCGAGACAGCAATGCGAAATCGACCGCAGTTCAGGTCGGCTGCGGCTATAAATGCATCCGATTTTGGTGAGGCGCTATAAGTGAATTGGTCCTCACAATATATATATATATATATATATATATATAATATATATAGAAACATTAAAAATGCGAGTGCGCCTTTTGGCGAACCCATTGGAAAACGGGGGCTAGATCGCTCACAATAACGAAAAACATACAATATATTTATATATAATATATAATATATAGAATAAAATCGTTGGAGAGAGTTGATTTAAAAAATATCAAATATCTTTATTGCTCGCGTCTTTAGCAGTTAAACATGTAAAAATAGAAAATCCACTTATCTAGCGTTTGATTTTTGAAGAAACCTCGTTCTGCGACTTATTCCTTTGTCTTAAATTAGTTATGCTCAACTCTGGGAGTGGATTATCGTAGGAGTCGTAAATGGGGTCTTCGCTCAAGGATATCCAAAACATTAGACTTTGCCATATAATTCTTTAAAGTGGAAAGCTAGCGTGATCGAATTTTAATGGCTTTGTTTTTCGGGTGGAGTGATCGATTGTAATAGCTGTGTTATTTTTTGGGGTGCATAGTTTTGCGGTTGTTTATTCTGTTCGCCGGCTGTAAGTGCTTAGCTGAGTGTTGTGACAATTCATCTATGGTTTATTACAAGAAGCCACAATCATAAATTTGCGTGCTTAAGGATTTACAGGTGTTACTCAAGTGGACAATGCTTGTGCATTGTCTTATTTTGATTTTTGTGGGTGGCGGTTTGGCATTAGAAGTTATGCAAGGAATGAATTGTCACTCCCCATCCCAAAGAAAAATGGTTGTCTCAAGCTGTTTAGTGTTGGGTACATTTTAGTGCTGGGTCATTATAATTTATTTTCTTGATCGTTTGTAGTTCTTGTTCGTTCATTTTTCTTAATTTTGACCATTCTTTGTGATATTTTGACTTACAATGGGTATATAGCTGTCGCGATTAACATTATTGCGAGTATGGTTAAAACGATTTGGAATAGGATGTTGTGTGTTTTTGGATTTTCTTTGATAAGTTGTCTGTATGTATGAATGAAATTGGTTCAAATTCTTGTTGTAACGTGGTAATTTATGTAAATTGTTTGTGTTAATCGGAAAGAATAATTGATACAGGATATATCTCTATTTGAAGTGAACAGTTAATAAGCTTTGCTTAGTTGTTCAGTTATTCTATTCTTGATTGTACAATTTTTGATGAGCATTAGTTTAGGCAAATTCCAAGTAATATAACATATGGTTTTATCAAATTTATTTCGTAATTTTGTTGTGTTTTAGTGAAACTTACATTCTATTTTGTATGTGGATTAAGTATAACATCTATACATTTGTTTTGTATATTTCTTGTCAGTTGATGGAATAGTTTTACTTGTTATGAATCTATTTATCTTATATTTTGTTAACATGTTTTGTCTTAGTCTGGGTAATTCATCCCAGCACCGATGGTTATATTTGTGACTTGTGCAATCATCGTTTTTACCGTGCGGTCGCACGTTCTGGTAGGATTCTCTTGCGAAGTGTATGTGCCGTAAATGGGTCGCACTCCAATTCTTCGAGAAAGCGTTTGAAGGCTTTACTCGTAAATTTGTTCCGTTGTCCGTTATGAGAACTTTTGTAACCAAATCGTGCCAAAATTTCTCTCTCTGAATCCCTTTGCAAAGGGCTGTGGTTGCGCTCCTTAGCGGAACTAATCAGTCCACTTAGAGGAAACGGTCAAAACCTCACCAAATAGAATTGTTTTGCCGTGTGTGACTGGCAGTGGGCCAAACAAAAATCAGCTACAACGTACCAATGGCTCTTCCGGAATTTGTGGCAACATCTTTCCTGCTCTGCCATTGACTTGGCTTATATGTTGACAAGGTTTCGCAGTTGTGAACATATGTGCGCCAGTCCCTGTAAAAGCCTGGCCAGTAGTAGCGGTCGATACTTTTCGATCGTTTTCCGGGTCCCAAATCGACCGGCTGTGGCTGCGTCGTGGGTCTCCAGACTACTCTTCCTTTTACCTTTGGTACACAAAGCCTTCCAAAGCTTACACATCTCCGCCTCCAGCGCAGGTGTGGGATGGTGTCTGGACAGGTTGGCCATTTTCTCCATGTAATCGGATATCCTTGCATTTTGTGCGATTTCTTTTTAATTCTGAATACAGTGCCAATTTGCGTGGTCTGCTCCATCCCGTTCTGTGGCGATTTTTTTTTCTTAGGCAGCATTTCTCCGGAAGACGTGGCTGTCTCGACTACAGTGCACCGGCCTACGACATTGAGGTGCCCTTTACGCATTTGACTTCAAGTCGTATTGTTGCAGGTCAAGCGCCCAACGCGTATTCTGCTGATGGACTCCTCAATTGAGTTTTAGCCCCTTCAGAGCATGTGGTCCGTGTAATGACCACAACAATGGTAGGCCTTACAGGTATGGCCTTAGTTATGATTCCCCACCACTATGGCTAGACACCCTTTTCAGTTGCCGAATAGTTCCCGTCGGCACGTGTAGGGTCCTAATGGCGTACGATATTACCCTTTCACCTTGACTCGAATTGGTGGGTCAAATTCGCCACCCAGGCCATAGTACTTGATCCGTCTTGCAAGAAAAAATGTTTTTGAGAATCTGGGCATGCAATACTGGGGACTGAGAAGCTTCTATTTGAACAGTGTCAAAAGCTACTTGACGTCTCCTCAGTCCACTACATTTGCGCCTTTTTTTATCAATGCGTTCAGAGGTTGCTACTGTCGTTACGCAAAAAATCTGGTACGAAGGGCCTGTACCAGATGCAACGCCAAGGTAGTGTCGTAACTCTTTTACGTTGCTTGGCTGCTTCCAAACTCTGCGATTGCAGCAAGCTTACGATCTGTGCGAAATCCTTCTTCTGTGACTCTTGGCCCAATATTCATTTTTAAAGAAATCGCATTTGTCCACGGTTTATTACGCAGATTTGCTTCCCAAGCAGCCCCAGCCGAAAGACCTCGTTTGAGATTTTCCATATGCTCTTTAGCGCGTTCGTCCGAGACTATGTCATCTAAAGAGGCAAACGAGTTGTGGCATCATTTCGGGTCCATAACACGATAAAAGCCTCTGAAAAGTTGCCGGTGCTGCCGAGTGTAAACCCAAATGGAATACTTTCCACTGGATATAATCGTTTGCCTGGGAATGTAAAAGCGGTCAGGGTTCGGTCGCTTCTCCATCGGGATATGCCCCATACCCATCTGTTAAGATCCAAGCTAGTGAGGAAGTGGGCTCACGGAGCTGGTCTAAAATTGTGGTTGACTCTTGGCAATGGATACGCGTCCTAAAACGGGATCGGCTATGAAGTTGCCCTAAAATCCACACATAACCGCCATTTGCATTCTTCTGTTTCACATCAAGATTGGTGCGCTGTGTGGGTGTTGGATGGCTCTAGGCAACCTTTCGCAGGAGTTCTATTCTTGGAGATGGTTAATGTCCGCTTGCTTTTGGATTCTTTGGAAAATAAAGCTGTTTATAGGGCCTGTCGTCGCTCATCACACTTTTGTGTTCTGTAATATGTATTGTTGATGTGCCCTTTACGGTGTTCGAAGGCTGCGACTTCCAGCGTAGAAATTTCGTTAATTCTTGGTCTTCGGCAGTTTTGCTTCAATAGGCGGGTTTCTGGAGTCAAGTGTTGCTATGTCTTGTCGTTGTTTATGGCAACTGCACCGGACAGGTCATTCAGCTTTCCAACCTGTGCCGTCGTGCTGGGATGGTGACACCAATCCCGCACCTGAACACTGTGCCCATGCCATCAGAAAAATCGCAGCCAGCACCAAATCGTATTATCACACCAGGCCTAATTAGAAGGCGCTATTTCCAAACAGCGATGCCAGAGTCTTATTTGACCGTTATTTGTTCTGTTGTCCTGCTAATTTCACCTGTCTGCTTGCGGACGTTCTCGGCCTCACAGTGTTCAGCTACAAGCTAGCTCTTGCTAAAACAAACGCTGCTTGTAGCCCCCCTGTATCAACTCTGTAGCCTTATGCTGACAGTCACCGATCCCTAGGGTTGGCAGTCAACTGTGTCCCTTCGTTCTTTTCAGGTGGACCGACCTAGGTCTCGGGGCGGATCTGGCGGCTCCCGTCGACCTTCGCGGCGGACGCCGATGGCCGTTTCGACTGACAAATAGGCTGTCCGCTGAAGATCCTGCCACAGACCCAGCAGAACTCCAGCATTGGGTTCGGACCTATAGCCCAGTGTTCCCTCCTGTCCACACACGCGACATGCCCTTCTGGGTTGTTATGTGTGTCCTGGCAGGATTTGCTGGGTCTAGGTGTGGGGTGGCCGTTTCGTCATTCTTCCAGTTGTGCTGGCTCTGTCCGCCATGGCCGAAATCGGGTACGATTTCACGAATCCTGGTTGTGATCGCGTCCATTGTGCTGTGTATCTCGGTGCTTGTTGAGGCTGTTGTTGTTGAGGTTGGCTGTATTGTTGGTGGGCTGTAAGCACTTTGATCTGGACAACTGCGTATTTTAGGTATTTTATTTTAAACAAACTATGGATATTAAGCGTAGATCCAACGTTGGGCGACCAGTTGTAACGAACCTAAAGTTACGCGGTTTTTAGCTGGGCTAACTCTCGCGGTGTTTGAGGGTACGTGCCAACAAATTAATTTGTGGCGGCTGCGGCAATAAGAACACAGTTGGTTTTATTTTTAATACATCTATTTTAAAACGGCACTCTCTGCTAGTTTCCACGTTTGGGTGTGTACAATTGCTTTGCACTTAATAATATTCTATATATGGAGTTTTAGGGAATCGCACGGCTCTGTGTTCGTAGATTTTCACTTGCAATGTACGGCGCTCTCGTTGCCCCAAGATTCAGAGTTCCCATGTTACGCCTTACTAAACGAGGTTTTAGCTAAGCCACACGCCGACATTCGCCAGGCTCTACTATGGCATCCTCTGTGTTACCACAGGATTTCGCCCCATAATGACGCACTACTCTCCGGCTCGGGCTTCTCGCTTCACCTGTCCGTCGCGAGGCTCACTTGTCTGACACTTGGTTTTACTTCGAGGTTGCTTGGCAAGTGCAAACGCGCCACAGCACTGTCACTTTCGCGGCTCGGATGCCTCAGTGAAATGTGTTGTGAGTCGCGAAGGACCCGATCAGCTTTGGTCGTTTTGCGATAGGGATCCTTTCAATTCTTAAATAATCCGTTCGCGTTAGGATTTCTTATATTTCCGCACTGATTTCATCATTCTTGTGGACTCCGTACTTCGCCTCTTGCGGTCAACTGACTCGTACTCGATTTCCACTTGTACTCGATTAACTCGTACTTGATTAACCTACTTGATTTAACTCGTTACTGGATTAACTCGCCGCTCTGTCCAATGGGCGGACTCCTTGTTCTACTCGTCTGCTGTCTCGCTGGGACCAGGGGCCTGTTCAACGCTGCCAATGTTGCGCCAAGGGCAAAGGTGCGTGATCGTTCACAGTGAGATGTGCCTAGCAACAACCGGTTCCTCGTTGCTGATCACGCCTGTCGTTGGTGTGACGGTGATCACTATATTTCGTGGATGCACCGCTCGCACACCAACGGCACTTTGCCACGACTTTTGCGGTACGTGTTTTGTGGCTCCCAGGTGCCAAACACGTACCTAGCGCTGACCTCCTGTGTCAGAGCGAGACAGCATGCGAATTCGCCGCAGCTAAGGTCCGGCTGGGCTATAAATGCAATCGCTTTTTGTGAGG
>JARNME010000335.1:0-36617 GCA_030179655.1 Scaptomyza flava | reverse complement strand
TTTTCTTTCTCGAGCCAGCTGACAATGCTGCGAAATGTGCTGGCATCGGCCGAGTAGAGTCGCATTACACCACCCAGTGAAGCCCTAGCCTCGACCTTGCTCACTTCCGTGACTTTTGAAATACCTTGCATTAGCAGGTTGACGTCGTTAATGCCTTCCATTACGATTGGTGGAGGCTTAGGCTGCGCTTTGCCGGGAGCAGCAATTTTCGAAGCATCAGTCCCAATTCGTTGGCTGGCGCTGGGCTTTTCGCACAGCACTTCTCTCTCGTTCCTTGCTTCCATGTCAGCAGTCATTTGCGCAAGTAGCCCAAAACGGTTTGAGCTGCCGCTGTAGTTGGCACCATTATTGACTAGGTTTGCTTTTTTGATCTCAATATTTTGAGAAGCACATGAGCTTTTGCGCTTGATTGTTTGAAAGCGCTGCGGAGCTCCATCCTCTGATGAAGATTTTCTGTTATTGGTGATGGTCCCAGCTGGTGCGCCATTGACGCTTGAGAAAGCACCAGTTTCTAATGTCACTGCAGTCACTAGAATTTCAGCTTCTCCGTGCATCTCACTATCTGAGGGTTGGTTGACGGCTTTGATAAGAGCCTCACCAAGAGCCGCTTTATTTTTTGTCATAGCTGACATCTTTGTCGGCTGCTTTCCGATTTGTCCTGGTTTTAACGGACTCCTAAGAGTATGCATCGTTAATTGCAAGATCCTAGCCAAGACTAGAACCTTGAGAAAAGAGATTAAAAGCTCAAAGCTTCACTGACGATGAGCTTTTATTAAATGTTTAAGGATGACGTGGCCGCTGGGCAGCGGAGCCCCGTTTTGGGAAGATTCTCTTTTAATTAAATAAGAATGCTGCACTTTAACGTTTACACTAATTGTGACTTGACGTTCACTGAACACAAATTGTGCCACTATTGTGGGCTTGTCTTTGATTTGTAGCGGCGAAAATATATTTTCACCGCTCGCGTCACTAAAACAAGCGGAATATTATAGCATTTCAAACGAAGGACGGACAAACAACGTCATTGTTTAAAAAATCTCTGATAGCTCACTAAAAAGTATACACAAAATTTTTTTATACTCGGTACCGAAGGTAAAGAGTATATTGGGTTTGTGCAATGTCCGTCATGGTGTCTGTCCGTCTGTCCGTCTGTATGAACGCAAGTTTTTTCCACACCCTTCAAGCTAGAGACTTGAAACTTTCCAATTCTCTTTATCTATGGGATAGTAAATTAAAGTGTCAAGATTGGGGTTCTACGATAACTAGGGGACTGGCAAATCGATAAGTTCGATAACTGAAAAGCGATAAGTCCGCATATTTCACACACCCTTACGGCTAGAACTACCAAATTTAGTAAGAAGATAGCTACTAGCAACCCCCAAAAAACTGCATCAAAAATTTTGGACCCACGCCCCCATTCCGCCCACAGCCCCCTCCCCGCATTTTAAATTCAAAAAACCCTATATCTCCCACAGTCTTTTAGCTAGAGGCACCAAGTTAAGTGCCAAGATAGGTGATGATTATACCCCAAAAACTGCATCAAAAGTTTGGATACCATGCCCACCAAAACCGCCCCCAGCTACCTTTTCCCACTTTTTACAAACTTCGAGCTAGAGTCACCAAATTTGGTATGAAGATAGCAATTGACATTTTACAAAGATCTGCATCAAAAATTTGGATGCCACGCCCAGCCATACTGCCCCCAGCCCCCCTTTCCCCACATTCGGTTGCGTCCGACTGCAACGTTTCCACTTGTTTTTCCTTCAATTTATGGGTTGTTTTGAATAAAACACTAACTTTTGGATTGAACACGTGGAGCGAGCTCTGCTAGTTTGCTTGTTATTTTTATACCCTTAACCCATAAAATGGGTAAATAAGGGTATAATGGTTTTGTGCAAAAGTATGTAACAGGCAGAAGGAAGCATCTCCGACTCCATAAAGTATATATATCTTGATCAGCATCAACAGCCGAGACGATATAGCCATGTCCGTCTGTCCGTCTGTCTGTCTGTCCGTCTGTCTGTCTGTTTGTCTCTCTGTCTTTATGAACGCGTGGAACTCAGAGACTACAAGAGCTAGAGACTTCTGCTTTTGTATTTAAGTTCTCCTATACCATGAGCAGAGGTTATGAGGGGATGCCACCAGCTTTCTTCATACCAAATTTGGTGACTCTAGCTCTAGCTCTAGACACGTCGAGAGAGGGAGGCTAGGGGCGGTATGGGTGGGTGTGGCATTCAAATTTTTGGTGCAGATCTATATGGGATGTAAATTGCTATCTTCATACAAAATTTGGTGACTCTAGCTCGAAGTTTGTAAAATGTGGGGAAAGGGGGGGCTGGGGAGGTAAAGGTGGGTGTGGTATCCAAATTTTTTATGCAGATCTTTGTAAAATGTTAATTGCTATCTTCATACCAAATTTGGTGACTCTAGCTCGAAGTTTGTAAAATGCGGGAAAGGGGGCTGGGGGCGGTATTGGTGGGCGTGGCATCCAAACTTTTGAAGCAGATCTTTATGGAATATCACTTGCTATCTTTCTACCATATTTGGTGACTCTAGCTCGAAGTTTGTCAAATGTGTGGAAAGGGGGGGCTGGGGAGGTAAAGGTGGGTGTGGCATCTTTGTAAAATGACAATTGCTATCTTCATACCAAATTTTGTGACTCTAGCTCGAAGCTCGTAAAAAGTGGGAGAGGGGGGCTGGGGGCGGTTTTGGTGGGCGTGGCATCCAAACTTTTGATGCAGATTTTGGGGTATAATCATCACCTATCTTGGCACTAAACTTTGCTATAGCTCAAAAACTGTGGGAGATATAGGCTTGTTGACTTTAAAATGCGGAGGAGCTATGGGCGGAATGGGTGGGCGTGGCTTCAACATGTTTGATTCAGTTTTTTGGGGTTTGCTAGTAGCTGTTTTCTTACCAAATTTGGTATTTCTAGCTTGAAGGATGTGCGAAATATGTGGATTTATCGGTTTGAGTTATAGAATTTATCGATTTGCCAGCCCCCCAGTTATCGCAAAACCCCCATCTTGACACTTTAATTTACTATTCCATAGATAAAGAGAATTGGTAAGCTTGAAGGGTGTGGAAAAAACTTGCAACCATACGGATGGACAGACGGACAGACACCATGACGGACATTGCACAAAACCATTATACTCTTTACCTTCGGTATTGAGTATAAAAATAAGTATTCCTTAACTCCAATGTTGGAAGTTACGATATTTTCAATTGTAAATTAAATATTAAAAGCATTGGTACTTGAAGCCACGTATAATATATAATAAGTTTCTATATGTTTACACATAGCCTGGATGATCAGACACGCATTGACTTTTTACTGAGGGTACTTTATTTTGCAACTATTTAAGCAAGAGAAAACATTTATAAAAGTTCGAGCAGTTGCTAAAATTCAAATATAGTTTTTCATTTTCAGCATACAAATTTAATTTCTTTAAATCTTTAGATACTAACATTAAATTTAGGTTGTGCTATAAAGAATTTTTATCGATAATAAGTATTTCGTTTAAAACATGTTTGTACCGCGTTATGAGTGTAAAACTAAAAATTTAGGTAGACATGTCTCTACGGTGGAACCAGCCAATACGCCAGTTTGTGGCCTCCGGGTAATAATACTTAGTATCCGGTGGGTGCTCGTATCTTGATTTCAGATACGCCACTCGTTTGCCTTCTCTAATCAACTTCAGTTCCTCTTCCGGCACCGTTTTCATCGGGATGGGGGAATCCTTAAAGCCGCGAGCTTCCTCCTTCGACAGGTGGTAATCAAATTTGTTCGATATACATGTATTGTATACCCGTTTTGAAACATTGTGAAAAACTCGCGAAGGTCTGGCGTCCTTTGTGTTAGATTTTGGTACTGTATTGCTTGAGGCTCTTTGTACTGTTGTTGATTCTTGAAGCGTTCGTTGTGTGGATGTGGTTCGATTGGAATTGATGGCGCTTTGGCTGCGTCCGTTTGCAAATTTTGGTAATACTGTGCTATTTGGTGTTGGTGCCATTTTCAAAAGGTAAAGATAAAAGTAGAGAGATTTAGTTTGTGAACCGTAAAAATATGTAGTGAATATATTTTCGAAGTGATAAAAGGCAGCCAACTGATATGTTATTTGAAAAAAAAAAAAAATCTCAAAGGTTCCTGCTTTGCATAACAAAAATATATATTTATTCACAAGTACATGTACATGTAAGTAAAGAATGTTTAACCAAAAAAAAAAAAATAAAACAACAACATGCTCAAGAAAAGGAAGTGTTGCAGTCGGACGCAACCGACTGCGGTATATACGTTAACAATTTTAAAGCCGGTAAAAGAAGGCCTGATTGCAAAGGGGTACGGGTGCGGGAGTGTTTTACTTTGCATATGGGGATGCCACCAGCTATCTTTCTTCCCAATTTGGTGACTCTAGCTCGAAATTTGTGAAAGGTAGGGAAAGGGAGGCTGGGAGAGTATGGGTGGGCGTGGCATCCAAATTTTTGGTGCAGATCTATGTGGGATGCCAATTTCTATCTTCATACCAAATTTGGTGACTCTAGCTAGAAGTTTGTAAAAGTTGTGGAAAGGGGGGGCGGAATGGATGGACTTGGCTCCAAAACTTTGATGCACATTGAGGGTCATTACCAGTTATCTTCCTACCAAATTTGATGGCTCTAGCTCAATAACTGTGGGAGATATAGCCTTTTCTGATTTCAATATGTGGGGGTCTGGGGACAGATAGCTTGGGCGTGGCTCCAAAACTAAGATTCTGTTCTTTGGGGGTCGTTACCAGCTATCTTGCTTTAAACCTTGGAGGCTCTCACTCCACAACTCTGGAAGATAGACGCATTCTTGTTTTTGGCGAAGCGTTGGGGCGGATGGAGGCGACTAGGGCATTATAGGTGGTCGTGGCATCCAAACTTTTGATGCAGTTTTTGGGGGGTCATCATCACCTACCTTGGCATCAAATTTGGTGGCTATTGCTAAAAAAAAAAAAACTGCTAGAGATGTACGCTTTTTGACTTTAAAATGCAGAGGGGCTGGGGCGGAATTGGTGGGCGTGGATCAAAAATTTAAGAATTAGTTCATTGGGGGTATCCATCAAATTTAATGGGGTCATAAATTGTCGGCATCCTTGTGGCGTGAACCGTCAGTTCCATTCTACTATAACTAAATACATACATAAGCAGCAGAACCGCGTGACTCAACTGTCTCAGTCGGCTGCATTCTGCAACTAAGCACAAACAAAACAAAGCGAATTCAAGGCAACAGACAGCGTTCGTTAATTCACGAGCGAGATTTCATCCTTCACGACCATTCAATCATATTCGTTTGCAAGCGGAGACATTTGTTGTACAACAACCACATACTATTTACAGCAGCGACCTGCATGCATGTGAGTTACAGCAGACAAGTTTGGTAGTGTGTGACTTTTAACAGTCACGCTACTGCGCGTATAGGTCTTAAAAAATCAATAATAGCTTATTTATTTTCTTAGAATCAAGCTTATGCAAGTGCTCAACACTGATGACACATACAATTTTCGTACAAGAAGAAGTCTTGCTACTCGTTAGCTAACGTATAATATGTTTGATCTTAAGCCATAAAATAATGTTTGATCTTAAGCCATATAATATGTTTTGTATTTTAATTTGATTAAATATTATTCATACAAGACATTGACATCCGTCTGGGTTTGAGTTCTTTATTGAATGAATTCAGTTTATGATTCTAAGTTTAAGGCTGGCCATGGCTTCGGCAGAGAAGTCAGTGCGAGAGCCGTACTTAATATTGTATATAATATAAAGAGAGCGAGAGGATACACATATGTATAGTAAAGCGTGAGAACGCTGACGCGGCATCGTTGTGCGCGTTGCATTTTTACGCGATCATCTTACCAGCACTGGGTGCTTGGCTTATTGTTTATGCAACGACAAAGTTTCGTTGCTCAATTTTATGTTTAGACAAGAACAAAGCGTTGCTGTTTATTATATTTGAATCTATATGGGTATATGTGTATACTACATCTCCCTCCTTTTAAAGAATAACGTTATTTAATGAAGTTATTTTGAAAGTGTTTTTATACTCGATACCGAAGGTAAAGAGTATATTGGGTTTGTGCAATGTCCGTCATGGTGTCTGTCCGTCTGTCCGTCTGTCTGTCTGTCCGTCTGTCCGTCTGTATGAACGCAACTTTTTTCCACACCCTTCAAGCTATAGACTTGAAACTTTCCAACTCTCTTTATCTATGGGATAGTAAAATAAAGTGTAAAGATTGGGGTTCTACGATAACTGGGGGGCTGGCAAATCGATAAGTTCGATAACTCAAAAACGATACATCCGCATATTTCACATACCCTTACAGCTAGAACTACCAAATTTGGTAGTAAGATAGTTACTAGCAACCCCCAAAAAACTGCATCAAAAATTTTGGAGCCACGCCCCCATTCCGCCCCCAGCCCCCCCCCCCCCCCCCCGCATTTTAAATTCAAAAAAGCCTATATCTCCCACAGTCTTTTAGCTAGAGCCACCAAGTTTAGTGCCAAGATAGGTGATGATTATACCCCAAAACCTGCATCAAAAGTTTGGATACCACACCCACCAAAACCGCCCCCAGCCATCTTTTCCCCACCTTTTACAAACTTCGAGCTAGAGTCAATAAATATGGTAGAAAGATAGCAATTGATATTCCATAAAGATCTGCATCAAAAGTTTGGATGCCACGCCCACCAATACCGCCCCAGCCCCCCTTTCCCACTTTTTACAAACTTCGAGCTAGAGTCACCAAATTTGGTATGAAGATAGCAATTGACATTTTACAAAGATCTGCATCAAAAATTTGGATGCCACGCCGAGCAATACAGCCCCCAGCCCCCCTTTCCCCACATTCGGTTGCGTCCGACTGCAACGTTTCCACTTGTTTTTCCTTCAATTTATGGGTTGTTTTGAATAAAACACTAACTTTTGGATTGAACACGTGGAGCGAGCTCTGCTAGTTTGCTTGTTATTTTTATACCCTTAACCCATAAAATGGGTAAATAAGGGTATAATGGTTTTGTGCAAAAGTATGTAACAGGCAGAAGGAAGCATCTCCGACCCCATAAAGTATATATATTCTTGATCAGCATCAACAGCCGAGACGATATAGCCATGTCCGTCTGTCCGTCTGTCTGTCTGTCCGTCTGTATGTCTGTTTGTCTCTCTGTCTTTATGAACGCGTGGATCTCAGAGACTACAAGAGCTAAAGACTTCTGCTTCTGTATTTAAGTTCTCCTATACCATGAGCAGAGGGGATGAAGGGATGCCACCAGCTGTCTTCATACCAAATTTGGTGACTCTAGCTCTAGCTCTAGACACGTCGAGAGAGGGAGGCTAGGGGCGGTATGGGTGGGTGTGGCATTCAAATTTTTGGTGCAGATCTATATGGGATGTAAATTGCTATCTTCATACAAAATTTGGTGACTCTAGCTCTAAGTTTGTAAAAGGTCGAGAAAGGGGGGCTGGGGATGGTATGGGTGGGTGTGGCATTCAAATTTTGGTGCAGATCTATATGGGATGTCAATTGCTATCTTCATACCAAATTTTGGGAATCAAGCTCAAAGTTTGTAAAATGTGGGGAAAGGGGGGGCTGGGGGCGTTTTGGAAGAGTTTAGCATCCAAATTTTTTATGCAGAACTTTGTGGAATGTCAATTGCTATCTTCATACCAAATTTGGGAATCAAGCTCAAAGTTTGTAAAATGTGGGGAAATGGGGGGCTGGGGAGGTAAAGGTGGGTGTGGTATCCAAATTTTTGATGCAGAATTTTGTAACATGTTAATTGCTATCTTCATACCAAATATGGTGACTCTAGCTCGAAGTTTGTAAAATGCGGGAAAGGGTGCTGGGGGCGGTATTGGTGGGCGTGGCATCCAAACTTTTGATGCAGATCTTTATGGAATATCACTTGCTATCTTCCCATATTTGGTGACTCTAGCTCGAAGTTTGTCAAATGTGTGGAAAGGGGGGCTGGGGAGGTAAAGGTGGGTGTGGCATCTTTGTAAAATGACAATTGCTATCTTCATACCAAATTTTGTGACTCTAGCTAGAAGTTTGTAAAAGTTGTGGAAAGGGGGGGCGGAATGGATGGACTTGGCTCCAAAACTTTGATGCACATTGAGGGTCATTACCAGTTATCTTCCTACCAAATTTGATGGCTCTAGCTCAATAACTGTGGGAGATATAGCCTTTTCTGATTTCAATATGTGGTGGTCTGGGGACAGATAGCTTGGGCGTGGCTCCAAAACTAAGATTCTGTTCTTTGGGGGTCGTTACCAGCTATCTTGCTTTAAACCTTGGAGGCTCTCACTCCACAACTCTGCAAGATAGACGCATTCTTGTTTTTGGCGAAGCGTTGGGGCGGATGGAGGCGACTAGGGCATTATAGGTGGTCGTGGCATCCAAACTTTTGATGCAGTTTTTGGGGGGTCATCATCACCTACCTTGGCATCAAATTTGGTGGCTATTGCTAAAAAAAAAAAAAACTGCTAGAGATGTACGCTTTTTGACTTTAAAATGCAGAGGGGCTGGGGGCGGAATGGGTGGGCGTGGATCAAAAATTTAAGAATTAGTTCATTGGGGGTATCCATCAAATTTAATGGGGTCATAAATTGTCGGCATCCTTGTGGCGTGAACCGTCAGTTCCATTCTACTATAACTAAATACATACATAAGCAGCAGAACCGCGTGACTCAACTGTCTCAGTCGGCTGCATTCTGCAACTAAGCACAAACAAAACAATGCGAATTCAAGGCAACAGACAGCGTTCGTTAATTCACGAGCGAGATTTCATCCTTTACGACCATTCAATCATATTCGTTTGCAAGCGGAGACATTTGTTGTACAACAACCACATACTATTTACAGCAGCGACCTATGCATGTGAGTTACAGCAGACAAGTTTGGTAGTGTGTGACTTTTAACAGTCACGCTACTGCGCGTATAGGTCTTAAAAAATCAATAATAGCTTATTTATTTTCTTAGAATCAAGCTTATGCAAGTGCTCAACACTGATGACACATACAATTTTCGTACAAGAAGAAGTCTTGCTACTCGTTAGCTAACGTATAATATGTTTGATCTTAAGCCATAAAATAATGTTTGATCTTAAGCCATATAATATGTTTTGTATTTTAATTTGATTAAATATTATTCATACAAGACATTGACATCCGTCTGGGTTTGAGTTTCTTTATTGAATGAATTCAGTTTATGATTCTAAGTTTAAGGCTGGCCATGGCTTCGGCAGAGAAGTCAGTGCGAGAGCCGTACTTAATATTGTATATAATATAAAGAGAGCGAGAGGATACACATATGTATAGTAAAGCGTGAGAACGCTGACGCGGCATCATTGTGCGCGTTGCATTCTTACGCGATCATCTTACCAGCACTGGGTGCTTGGCTTATTGTTTAGCAACGACAAAGTTTCGTTGCTCAATTTTATGTTTAGACAACAACAAAGTGTTGCTGTTTATTATATTTTAATATATATGGATATATGTGTATACTACATCTCCCTCCTTTTAAAGAATAACGTTATTTAACCCTGCTGTTAGCCTTGAGCCCATTTGGTCCAATTTTTTTTTATTCCTTTGTAACTCTTGAACGGTTATACATATTGACTTAAAATTTTTTTTGAGGTGGTCTTTTTATAAAACACTGTTATATACAAAATTTTAATGGTCTGACTTAAAGTGGGACTGAGAAAAATAAAACTTACTAATCGTTGCTCAAGGGACCATTTGGTCCAATATATATTTTTCTTTGATTACAACCAAAAAACCATTTATTTTGATGTTATATACAAAACATTATTGTCATAACATGCTAAGCACATTGTTTTTCGGTTTACTTTACAAATAAACTTTCCGCAAATGGAACATTTTACGTCAGACTTTGATTTGCAGCAACTACAAATTTCACGCTTTCTAGATCCTGAACTGGTAGTAGCATTGCTTCAAGAGGGCTCTGAAGCGGAGGATGATTTTCTTATTTCAGCCAATAAGTCTACTGAAAACTGTTGATGAGGTAGTTTAGTCCGCTTCATCATATACGGCTTAGCCAAGAGAGTGCCAGCAGCCGCAAAAAGTGTGGTCTCTTGCGATTCGAATCAGCTGGTGCCCATGAAGCATCGATTTCAGAAAAAAGTATGTACGCATTCAAAGCCGATATATCAATATATTTGCAAATGCAATGTTCGGCCATCGATTTGTTTTGCGTTTTGTTGTGTAGGATCCAATCATTTGGTCAGCAGTATTATAGACGGATAACAAATTACAAACCTTTTGTCGAATTATAATAAGATATAATCTCCGGTTTTTTCTTCGCCCCACTCTCATCCACTTTAGCTATCCTGTGCATTGAACTAATCAATATCGCTGCTTTGTTTTTGTGGTTGATATATGACACTAATGTCATTGAAAGCAAATGTAGATGTATACAGTGGAAGTTTTTTGACAATCAATAATTTGGGAGGTATAAATGTTTTATTTTTGCGTACTGTTCCCACATATGTAAGTTTTCTTTCAAGCAGCTTTTTACCACCTCAAAAGTAGAAAATAAATTGTCGGCTGTTACATTCTGTCCTTTCAAGCCTTCCGTCAATTTTAACACAATGCGTTCTCCTTGGTTTTTTTCAGGCTTTGCATTTTTAGGTTTTCCAAGATATGGTTGTATCTTCCATACGTAACCAGACTTTGAGTCAACCAATACCCAAAATTTCAAACCATATTTAGCAGGTTTTGATGGCATAAACTGACGAAAAGAGCAACGTCCCTGAATGCAACAAGTTGCTCATCAATTGTGACATTTTCGTGGCAGTTGTACAAAATTGGAAGAATAACTTGCCAACGATCCCACAGGTCACGAATTGGAGCAAATTTATCGCTGCTACGGTTTTGTCTTCGACTCGAAACATCATCAAAACGGAGCGCACTTGTAATTTTGTGGAAGTTTTTTTCAGACATAATTGATCGGAAAATGGGGCGGCCAAAAGTTTCATCATATAAACCATGAACGTCTTCATTTCTTGCGCTGCCATAGAGAAATTTTATATAAGTCAACTAATTTTCGAAATACGTAAAACAAAAAAGGCACTCACCGACATGCACCTGCAAGAATGAGAACAGCAATATAGGCTCGCAATGTGTCTTGATCAATATTGATCCATTTGTCGACAAATTTTTCTCTGCCATACTTGTTAGTATTTTCGATGACAATTTTTCTTATTGATGGCGGAAAAAACAACAAGAAAGCTGACACCATGTCATTGCATCGGGATATTGCAAATCGAGTTGGTCCTGGTTTCATTGAAATTATATTCTCAGCGGTAGCTCCAATGGGTTGAGGTAATGAAATGGCATTCCATACCATTTTGTTTTTAGCAATAAACAAGGGATCATTGGAGCAAGCTGCATCCACGTCTGTTTCACGCCCTGTTTCAGAATCACTTGTGTCACTATGTTCCGTACTAAAGTCAATGTCTAAATCTGAAATATCCGAAGCAGACTCGGAGTCACTTCCTGCATTGAGCACATCACGAATATCATTTTCGTTCAAGCGACGTTGGCTCGCCATTTCTTCACGCAGTATGTAACATAAACTAGCGCCTTATCTATTTCATAGCAAAACACAAACTGAACAACGCAGTGCGTCTTCATAACAAAACTCAATAAGGGGAATCCCACAACTAATTTTTACATCAGCTGTGTTGTAATATTCCACAATGATTTATGAATGCAGCAGTGCTGCAAAATGAAATTTTTTTTATACGTAGCTTGAACTAAAAATCTACGTATTTTTACGTAGCCAAAATTTGGTCAAATACGTAGATCTACGTATTTTTTTTTTAAAGTCAAACAAAGCCAATTATAAAGGGTATTTTAATTATATATATGCCATATTTGTTTACATATAAGTTTTTATTAATAAAATTAACATTTTTTTTAATATTTAGGAGTGAATATTTTTATTAAAATAGCTTAGGTGCTCTTTCGATGGATCAGATGATATTTGCTTTAAATGGTCTTTTGTGAATAATAATCCTTTTAGGGTTTCTGTGCCTAAACAATTCCTTTTATTCGTTTTAATTAAAGTTATCCCAGAAAAAATTCTTTCAACATTTGCGCTGCTTTGCGGCAATGTTAAAATATTTTGAGCAAACTCTGACAAAAAAGGAAAATGAAGGGAACCATCGCCTTTTTTAATATTGGCAATATACGCCCAAATCTCTACTTCCTTAGCATCTTCCCCAGTAAAGGGCAGATCTGTATTCCGTAAGATACGCCACTCCCTGTCGAGCTCATTGAAATTTCGCGTGCACAGTCCTGTCATGAAAACGCATGTTTATTAGAGGTTATATAAAACAATAAATTTTAAAGTAGTTACCTGGAAATGAATGTGCAGCTTGTGTAATCGATGGTATGTTGCGTATTAATTTCTTGTTTAAGAATACCGCAGGATTTAAGAACTGCAATTGCTTCATTTTTGCATGTGTTCGTTGTTAAATGGGAAGCGCTTTTTATTTGACGAAGACTCTCAATAAAAAACTTAAGACAATTTTGCCGAAATAATAATAAATTCGCACAATCAATGGTTCCGCTTTTTTGAAGAGTTAGGGCAGCCACATTGCCTCCCAAATAAATGTAATTAAAGTCCAAGTGTAGACCGGAATTTTCAAATTCGCAATTCAAAATTTTTGATTCCAAAGCCGCTTTTTCGTTGCTATTTTGTTCGGGTTCCTCCTCAGACAATTCTATGTGTTCTGGCTTTATGAAACATTCCATTATTGTTTTATAGGCACGAAAAACGTTCTCGTAAAGCAAATACAGCTTGGGGCTTTCTGATTGCATCTCCAAATTCAGTTCGTTAAAAATTGGCAACACAAAATTCAGAAATTCTTGAAAGGCCGCAATACGTTTCGGACTGTTTTGTATAAATGTATACACTTGGCGAGCGAAGTCCTCAATTTTGCGTGGAAGCTCCTTACAAGCATATGAGGCACAAAGATGAAAGGAGTGGCAAATGCACTTCATAAGAAATAAATCAGGAATATCGTCTGATAGCAATTTTGACAGAGAATGGTGTTGACCAAACATTGAATTCGTCCCATCTGCTGCAAAGCCAATCATGTTTTCTTTAAATGGAATGTTTTTTCTTCGAAAAATGATACTAAGTCATTGTGCAAATCAGAGGCAGTGCTGCTGGAGACTTTTAAGAGGCCTAAAAAATTGTCTTTAACTTTAAAGTTGATTGCAGTTCTTGCAATAAGCGCCAAATGTTTTGTGGTAGACCTGTCGGTGCTCTCGTCAACGATTAACGAGAATTTGTTGTTTTTAAACGGTTAATTATATGATCTTCTGCCAATTGTCCAGTAACATGTGTTATAATATCATGAGCTTTACCACGTCCGAATTGTAATTTTGCAGCTATTTTTGAGTCCTTGTCGATACTTCGAATTAGATCTTGTAAATCGGTGGCCAAGGAAAATGGCAAATTATGCTTTGCCAAAAATAAAGACATTTTTATTTCGGCGCTCTTTATGTTGTTTTTAAAAGTAGTTAAAGCTGTGTCAGGCAACATAGATAAAATTGTTGGTTGATGGACGCCTTGAAATTAATGTATTAAAAATATTATATATATGCATTAAAAATATGTATAACGTTTGTTGAATAAACACTGGGTTTAGTTCCTCCTGCACAAGGACAAGTTGTTAAAAACACAAAAACAACAGACACAAATGAATAAACAAAATACATACTTCTCTCGTTGTTCTTATGTTTTGTACAATTTACGTGATTATCTAGAACTCTTGTACCTGCACCACATTTTAAGTCTATTTTGCAAATTTTGCAAAAGAAAAATTGCAACCTTGACGCTTCTTTTCAGCCAGCCGCAATATTTTTTGTCGTGCTCCCAACTATCCGAATATTTCATGTCATAGTGGCGTTTCCGTTTCTTTGTGGAAGTGGTGGATTGCTCCTTATCGCTTTCACTGCTTATAGAAGAGTAGTTTTCCATTTGAGATCAATATAAAAACAACCAAACTTTAGGAACTTTTTATCGCGACAAAAATTTACATGTGCTGCACAGCTGAGAATAATGAATATCGTTGCCAGCCTGTTCTTTCTGGCAACATTAGGCAACATCTTGACTAAAGCCTGCTGCTAGCACACTGTTAGTGTTGGTAAATTGCAAATTACTCGTTTACTTTTAAATTAAACATTTAAATTCTTGTTTATATCTAAAAACAATTTGCTAAAATTTTTTTTGTACAATTTAAAAAAAATACGTAGATTTGGGAGCTCTATACGTAGATACGTAGATCGGGGCTGAAAATACGTAGATCTACGTAAAAATACGTAGATTTTTCAGCACTGGAATGCAGGCAAACCCCGATAGTGTGAACAAATTTCAAAATTTGATTTTCGTTTGGTTCACACTATCGGGGTTTGCCTGTATTATATTCACACGAAGTATTGAATCAAAATAGATTTTAAATATTCGATTAAATTGTTATTTTGTATGAAAAATGCAGTATGGTCCAAATGGTCCGCTAAGCTGTGATTCGTAAGTTTTTTTTGAGCAAACAGCAGGGTTAATGAAGTTATTTTGAAAGTGTTTTTATACTCGATACCGAAGGTAAAGAGTATATTGGGTTTGTGCAATGTCCGTCATGGTGTCTGTCCGTCTGTCCGTCTGTCTGTCTGTCCGTCTGGCCGTCTGTATGAACGCAAGTTTTTTCCACACCCTTCAAGCTAGAGACTTGAAACTTTCCAACTCTCTTTATCTATGGGATAGTAAAATAAAGTGTAAGGATTGGGGTTCTTCGATAACTGGGGGACTGGCAAATCGATAAGTTCGATAACTCAAAAACGATAAATCCGCATATTTCACATACCCTTACAGCTAGAACTACCAAATTTGGTAAGAAGATAGCTACTAGCAACCCCCAAAAAATTGCATCAAAAATTTTGGAGCCACGCCCCCATTCCGCCCCCAGCCCACCCCCCGCATTTTAAATTCAAAAAAGCCTATATCTCCCACAGTCTTTTAGCTAGAGCCACCAAGTTTAGTGCCAAGATAGGTGATGATTATACCCCAAAAACTGCATCAAAAGTTTGGATGCCAAGCCCACCAAAACCGCCCCCAGCCACCTTTTCCCCACCTTTTACAAACTTCGAGCTAGAGTCAATAAATATGGTAGAAAGATAGCAATTGATATTCCATAAAGATCTGCATCAAAAGTTTGGATGCCACGCCCTCTAATACCGCCCCAGCCCCCCTTTCCAACTTTTTACAAACTTCGAGCTAGAGTCAATAAATATGGTAGAAAGATAGCAATTGATATTCCATAAAGATCTGCATCAAAAGTTTGGATGCCACGCCCACCAATACCGCCCCAGCCCCCCTTTCCCACTTTTTACAAACTTCGAGCTAGAGTCACCAAATTTGGTATGAATATAGCAATTGACATTTTACAAAGATCTGCATCAAAAATTTGGATGCCACGCCCAGCAATACAGCCCCCAGCCCCCCTTTCCCACATTCGGTTGCGTCCGACTGCAACGTTTCCACTTGTTTTTCCTTCAATTTATGGGTTGTTTTGAATAAAACACTAACTTTTGGATTGAACACGTGGAGCGAGCTCTGCTAGTTTGCTTGTTATTTTTATACCCTTAACCCATAAAATGGGTAAATAAGGGTATAATGGTTTTGTGCAAAAGTTTGTAACAGGCAGAAGGAAGCATCTCCGACCCCATAAAGTATATATATTCTTGATCAGCATCAACAGCCGAGACGATATAGCCATGTCCGTCTGTCCGTCTGTCTGTCTGTTTGTCTCTCTGTCTTTATGAACGCGTGGATCTCAGAGACTACAAGAGCTAGAGACTTCTGCTTTTGTATTTAAGTTCTCCTATACCATGAGCAGAGGGGATGAAGGGATGCCACCAGCTGTCTTCATACCAAATTTGGTGACTCTAGCTCTAGCTCTAGACACGTCGAGAGAGGGAGGCTAGGGGCGGTATGGGTGGGTGTGGCATTCAAATTTTTGGTGCAGATCTATATGGGATGTCAATTGCTATCTTCATACAAAATTTGGTGACTCTAGCTCTAAGTTTGTAAAAGGTCGAGAAAGGGGGGCTGGGGATGGTATGGGTGGGTGTGGCATTCAAATTTTTGGTGCAGATCTATATGGGATGTCAATTGCTATCTTCATACCAAATTTTGGGAATCAAGCTCAAAGTTTGTAAAATGTGGGGAAAGGGGGGGGCTGGGGGCGTTTTGGAAGAGTTTAGCATCCAAATTTTTTATGCAGATCTTTGTGAGTAGTAGGGAATTGCCGGTTCTACCCCAAGGGATGCCGACAATTTATGACCCCATTAATTTTATGACCCTTTTATCGCCCCCTTGATCTTTGACCCTTTTTTTTAACACTTTTATTACCCCCTTCCATATCATAATTTATGACCCTTTTTCCCACGATCGTATCCCTCCTTTGATTAGCCTAATGTGGAGATCAAAGGATTTACATTCCTAGGCCACCACTTTACCAGCAGCATCTGTGAGAATTAGTGATCAAAGGATTTGGAGTCAAGTGCGCACCTGTTAAACCTGCGTTGCATTATACACCTGCAAACAGGTGAACAGATTTGGCTATTTACCTAATTAGTGTTAGAGTCAATTGTGCGCCTCTTTGACGTGCGTGGCATTGTAAATCTGTTTATGGTCATGAGGTGCAGTGTGCACAGGAAGAAAGGATAGATAAGAGAGAGTCGAGAAGGCGCCTCTTTGACGTGCGTGGCATTATAAACCTGCAACACACGTCAAAAAATGAATGTTTATGATCATGAGTAGCAGTGTGCAAAGGAAGAAAGGATAGATAATAGAGAAAAGCAAACGCTTGTTCGATTTACTGGGGTTCTGTGAACAAGGCATGGGAATTTTCCTACGCAGCAACAGCACCAGCAGCAGCAGCAGCAGCAGCGGCAGCGGCAGCGGCAGGATCAATACATTGCTTCTAAGCAAGAGTATTGATACTTGTTGATGAAGATTAAAATGTGTTAGAGGGGGAAAGAGTTATGGGGAGAAAGTGTTAGAAGGAGAATGTATGTTAGAAGGGGAACGAGCTAGAGGGGGAAAGTGTTAGAAGGAGAATGTGTGTTAGAGGGGGAAAGTGATCCTGCTTGTATTAATTTAAAAAGCCACGCCCCTTATACGATTTTGATTGGTCCCCACCGTCCTTAATATAAAAACCATTTTACAATCCTTGGGCTTGATATTTAAATATTTAGCGCCATCCCTTTCTAACCTTTGATATTATATATATATACCTGCTTTTATTTTGGTCAAGTGCGAGCAAATCTTTTATCCTGCATTGACTTCAAAACGCATAAAAGAGATACTTTTGACTAAAAAACCATCAGTAGCTCTCGAAATTTACAAGTGTAACTTTAAAATTTTTCTTCCGAGTTTTAAAACGTTTGTGCTATTAAAAACCCAAAAGTTAAAAAATAAAAATTAAAATGTCTACCAACGCAAACAACAACGTTGTCTACACCACCGCCGCAGCGAACGACTTAGCCGAGATTTTCGGTACCGAAACGAGACCCCACACTCGGGGATCTCAAACATCTACCGCCACCTCTACCATCACTAACAAAGCCACCAGCCTCATGAAGATGTTTAACGCCACCTTCCCCAACACACCCTTCAACGCCACATACAGCAACACAGCATACGCCACCTACACCCAAAACACCTATCGCCACCACCTACACCAACACACCCATCACCACGACCTCCACCAACACACACTCCGCCGCCACATACATCAACACACCCATCACCACCACCAACACACACTCCGCCGCCACCAACATCTTCACCGCAACCCCCAAACCGACGACAAAGTGGTGCAACACATGTAAGGTTAATGTACTTTTTTCAAAGTGTAATGGACACTTACGGTCCAGTATCCACAAAATGCGCGCTTTCATACCCCTAAATAGTGCTGTGAAGCAGATTTCAGGTGGATTTAAAAACCGCATTCTTACGTTATCGTTTGAGAATAGGTGTGAGGAAATTCTTGATCCCCAGGAATTCCTCACTGATGCCTCATCAGAGCTCATTCCAATAATAGCCAATGTTTTATCTTTACACACATCGTGTAAGATAAACTTTGAGTTATTTGCGGAATACATAAAATTCCATCAAGATGAGATGGTGATGCAAGTCAACTCGCATCAAACGCCTATGTGCGTTCTAACTGCTGGAAGAAATATAGAAGAAGTCTATAATCAGCATGCTGAACTCATCCGACAAAAAATTGATGAGTTCCAGGAAAGGGACAGCGGATGGACAATGTCCCAAATAATAAGATTGGAGTGTAATGTTAATAAATACACTCCTTTAAAAGTTTCAAATTATATTGAAACTCCAAAGGTGCTGAGAGATAAAAAGGCGATTATAAATGTGAGAAACGAGGATGAATATTGTTTTAAATGGGCTTTGATACCAGCCCTTAAAGCTCCACGCAACACCAACCATGCTGTTAGATGTTCGAGTTACAATATTAATATTGACAACTCCAAAATCTATGTAAGTGAAACACTTACATTAGATTTTGAGGTGTTGGAGTTTCCGCTTCCGCTTACACAAATTAAAGTGTTCGAAAGACGGAACCCCAATATCAGTATTAACGTGTTTGGGTTCGACGAAGAAAAGGAAAAGTGGTTGGCCCGCTGTATTTAACGGAGGTCGAAAGGGAACGGCATATAAGTTTATTGCTTTTGGAGAGCGATGGACGGGCGCATTTTGTGTGGATAAAAAGTTTATCAAGGTAAGTAAAATTTCAATTTTCGTAATACTTAGTACTACTAATAAATTTTGTTTTGTTTTTTTTTTTTTTTTTTTTTTTAATTTACAGACTGGTTAGCTCACAGGTGACCGATAACGCACATCACCTTTCTTTTGCAACACCTGCCTCAACTTCTCCCACAACGAGAAGTTATCTTTGGAGCACCGGATGAATTGTGGCAAGATGGTTTTCTACGCTACCATCCATTGAAAAAGCAAGTCTTAAATTTAAGAATTTTAATCGTAGTTTAGATGTTCCCTTTGTAGTGTATGCAGACTTCGAATGCATACTAACCCCCCTCAATTCAAAAGTGAGTGAGAATGTTACAGCTACATCATTGCATGTGCCCATAGCATTCTCGTACTATATTAAGTGCTCCTTTGACTCATCCTTAGATAAGTTTGTTTTAGAGACTGGTAAGGATGCAGGTGTCAAATTTGTCACATCTCTCATTAGAGATGTAAGAGAAATTTACACGACCTACCTCTCTAATATTAAACCATGACAATGAGTGCAGAGGAGGAAACCAGTTTTCGAAAGCAGTTAATTGCCATATCTGCAAGAAAATTCTGGGGACCGACCGAGTGCGTGACCATTGTCATTTAACGGGCCAGTACAGGGGTCCAGCCCATAATGTTTGCAATATTAATTTTCAAATTGCACCTTTTGTCCCCGTTTTCTTTCACAATTTTTCGCGGTATGACTCCCATCTTTTCGTTAGGGAACTTAACAAAGTGGAGGGTGATATAAAAGTACTCCCACTAAATAAGGAATTGTATATATCACTCTCCAAATTAACATACATAGCGTCCCATGACAAAATTTAGAAATTAGATTTTTGGATACGTTTCGCTTTATGGCAACCAGCTTAGATGCTTTAAGTAGCAATCTGAGTACTGAATGTTTTGAGAGCGTTAAGCGTTTTCATCCCTGTGAGGAGGAGTTTATTTTATTGCGTAGAAAGGGAGTCTTTCCATATGAGTTTTTGGACTCAGAAAGCCGACTAGCTGAAACCTGTCTGCCTCCAAGGGAGAAGTTCTTTAATAGTTTAACCAATAAAGAATGTTCGCCTGAGGACTACTTACATGCACAACATGTATGGAAAGTTTTCAATTGTCAATCATTAAAAGAATATATGGAGCTTTATCTCAAAACAGATGTTCTTTTATTGACTGACGTTTTTCAAAATTTTCGCGCAATATGTAAGAAAATTTATTCTCTTGATCTGCCCATTATTATACCACACCCGGTTTGTCATGGGATGCTATGCTTAAAACGACTGAAATAGAATAAGATCTGCTAACTGATATTGATATGTATAGGTTTATTCAAAGTGGTATTAGGGTGGTTTGGTTCAGTGCTGTAAACGGTACTCCAAAGCCAACCATATGTATATGGATGCGTATGACGCAAGCAAACCCCCTTCTATAACGTCCATTTTCTAGCGGGTCATCTTTACTTATTAATAAAAATCCATATTTTTCTCTCCAACAAAATTTACAAATATTCTTAAATGCATCAAACGACATGTCTACGCCTACATGATCCTGATACACATGTTTCTTATTGACTTCATCCTGCCTAAACATTATAATTAGGTTTGCATTGTCACGCACAAGATGCTTTGGGATGCGTGTATACGTTTGACACAAATAGAACGCATCTATACTTTTATGTCTGCCCATGCAGAAGTATGCTCGAATATTATCCTGTTTTTCACATGCTACGTCATTGAAAATCATTATAGAGTTCTTTTTGGCATCGCTGGGTGCAACAACATTTTCATTTTCAGAAATTGATGAAAAACAGTCAATCCATGATTCGCTTATATCGAGTAAACAAAGCTATACTAACCTCGCTACAGCAGGCAATAAAGATTATAATCAGTCAAATGTAGTACATGATGATAGTTTTGATCTCAGTCTAAATGAGTTAGAGCGTGAGGGACAGTTAGATAAAGCGTTTGGACCAAGTAAAAATAAAGGAGAAACTAAATTAGGCAGCTCTAAAATAAACGTAAACAACAAAAGACTTGAACTGGAAACGGGTGAAAAGTGGAATCTTACTCCTGGATTGTATTCTTTAATCTTTTTAAAAAATCCACAGGCTTATAACCAATTGGACCTGGATGCATATAAGGAAATCTTGTCAAAAACAAATGCTCACAGAAGAAATCATCAGCCAAATGAAGCACTAAAGGGTAATCGCTCCAAAAGTATACTGATATAGTAAAAAACTTTTCCCGAAAGTTGTTGAGCCAAGTGCAGTGTCTACACCTTGAATAGTAAAAAATCTACACATAAAGGCGGAACTCTTATGATACTCAACAAGCATAAACCAAATTATGTATACTGGATAATCCTAATGAAATTGTAAATAGACTTAAGCTTTTGATCGCTTCACAGGCAGCTGGTAACAGTAGTCATAATAATGAAATTGTATCGATAATTGAAGAGTTGCGAGAAGCAAACATAATTTTTTAATAAATATGATATACACTCATTAAATATTCTTATTATTAATATGTCTCTTGACAAGTTTGGTCATTTCTCGAACGATAAAGAACGCTCGGAGAAGTTGAAAAGGGGGATTGAAGCTGTGAGTGGGATTCATATTGATGAGGATGGTAACCTAAATGCCCAAAACAAACGCATTAAAAATTCAATCAGCCCCATAAATAACGATGATTTGGTAATCAAAGAATATGTTGATATTAAAGTATTTGAATTAAAAAAAAGTCAAACGGCTTATATTACTCAATTAGTCGAACAAAGAAATAATAAGTTAAAGGATATGGAAAGCAAAATGAATGAAATAACTAACGAAGTAACTAAGTTATTAGATGATGTTAGCAAAGTTAGCAATGAAATCATTTCAAGAATAAACAGTAATAATGAGTTTGTAAGCAAGCAGTTACATCAAGAAAAAACCAATTGTGAAATCAGCTCGTTGTTAAGTCAATATGAGTCTAGATAAGTTTGGACACTACTCAAGCGATAGGAAGCATTTGGAGTATTTACACAGAAATGGAAAAAGATTAGTGGGTTTTATCGTTGATGAGGATGGAAATTTAAATATACAGAAAAAACGAATCATATGTTGTATACAACCGCAGGAGGCGAATGACTTGGTTATAAAAGAATACGTTGATCGAGTATTAATTCTAGTGAAAAATGATATAGGTCACACCATCTCATTATTATTATTAAGACAGAGAAACCAAAAAATTGATGCGTTTCAAGAGAACTTAAACAATACTATAAAATGTATCGAAAATTTGAAAGAAATACTTGATAAATATTTTACATTTGTAATTGGGTGTTTTGAGAATCCTACCATTTTAAATATAAATATTAACAGCGGATGAGGTGCCTGTACCCCTACGTAACAAAAACGAAAGAAAAATATTAATAAATAAATAAAAATTATAAATAAGTAAATGCAATTTATCAAAACCCGTTAAATGCTGATTGACCACCACCACCAAGTGTATATGGATAGTATGGGTTACGATACTGATGGAGAAGGTACCTATGGTGAAAAAGATGTGTTTCTCAAAATTTTTCTCTCGACACAATAAAAAAAGACATCGTCAGCAACAATATTGTACTACGTTATAAAGGAAATAAATAAATAAAAAAAAATAAAATAAAACCAACAAGACGTGCTACATTCCAATATGAGCAACGGGAATTAGTGAGAGAATTACATGCTCCTGCACGTAAAAACTTTAAGCGTAGAAGAGTTGTAATGAAAGGGATTGATGATCATTGGCAGGCAGACTTAGTAGAAATGGGAAAGTACTCCTCATCTAATAAGGGATATCGATTTCTATTGACAAACATTGATACGTTTTCCAAAT
This sequence comes from Scaptomyza flava, assembly GCA_030179655.1. Taxonomy (NCBI): domain Eukaryota; kingdom Metazoa; phylum Arthropoda; class Insecta; order Diptera; family Drosophilidae; genus Scaptomyza; species Scaptomyza flava. Next base: position 13,876 of record JARNME010000335.1, on the reverse strand, counting down.
ATGCGTGGGGAGTAGCATTGAAATCAAAATCTGGAAAAGAAGTTACACAAGCGTTCGCGGGCATTTTTAAAGGGAATAGAATTCCTAAGATTTTACAAACGGATGATGGAAAAGAATTTTTTAATACAGATTTTAAAAACTTGTGTAAAAAACATAACATTAATCATTACTCAAGCTATAGTGTACTTAAGGCATCGATTGTTGAGCGTTCTAATAGAACTTTAAAGGAAATTATGTGGAGAGAGTTTAGCTTCAATGGAACATATATTGGATCGAAATGTATAAGCGGTTGATTAAAGAGTACAATAATCAATATCATAGAACAATTAAAATGCCACCTATAAAAGTGAATTCGTCAAATGAACAGATGTTATTAAATACTGTTTACAGTCACTTAAAAATATTTGGTGGTAGCAAATTCAAAGTAAATGACTATGTGCGTATAAGTAAACATAAACATTTATTTGAGAAAGGGTATACCCCAAACTGGACAAGTGAAATTTTCCAAGTTAAAAAAATACAAAATACATACCCTACTACATACATATTGAAAGACTATGAGGGTATCGAAGTGAAAGGCGGTTTTTATAAGGAGGAACTATCAAAAACAAAGTTTCCGCACACTTACCTAGTTGAGAAAATAATATAAAAACGAAAAGGGCAGGTACTCGTTAAATGGTTAGGGTTCTCGAATGCGCACAACTCTTGGATAGATAAAAATGACGTTCTTTGAAGCAGCAGGTATTGGTCGCATCACTCCATTGAAAGCAACAGGTTTTTGGGCGCGTCACTCTATTGGTTGCTACAGTTATTGGGCGCGTCACTCTTTTTGTGACACTTTCCTATTTTAAATGTGGGCAGGATAATTGTTACCTGTATTGATACCTGTATTGCGCGTGTATGTGTGTGTGTGTGTGTGTGTGCTGCTGATGGGTATAAAAAGGCAGTGCAGAGCATAGTTCAATCATACAAAGTCAACAAAGAGAAAACCATGCCGAAAATCAACAAGATGCCCAAGAAGACAAATAAGCAGCAGCAGAAAAATACTATGCTCAGCTGGCTGAAGCCGGCAGTGGAGCTCGTTGGTGTGCCGGAGAGGATGCCGGCGCCTATCGAGGTATACGATCCGGTTAACCAGGGAATAACCTGGAGACGCCGCCGCCGGTTTCCCGGAATGGCCCAGTGGGTCATTAGACTCAGGGAACCGGCTCCGTTTGACGCACCCTGGAGGAGACCACGGAGGACGCCAGCACCCGAGCAGAGGATCTGGGCTCCACGAGAGCCAACCCCATCGCCCTTTTGGGAGTCGAGTGTGGGCGAACCGGAACCCTGTTCCCGGAGCTGAACGCAACATTTAGGAGCTCGCTGGATGACATCCTCAACGAACTGGATTATCCTATTGATTTTTATAATAATTTATAATTATTTTTTAAAATTTTTAATAAAAACGATTTTTATTTTAAAACGTATTTTCGTTTGAATTTTTATTTATTTTTTTTTTCTACCTAACAATTATTATTTTTTTCAGGCTTTTTTTTTATAGGTTTTGTACAAGTTTTACTTATGTATTTTTATTTATTTATTTTTTTTTTTTATTAAATAAAGAAGAAAGTTTTTAAACTATAATACAAATATGTTTTTTTATTTTGTTTCGATATATATATATTTTTTTTTTTGGTCAGGTTTTTATTTACAGGTTGTTTTTAATTTACAGGTTTAACCAATGTTATATTATTTACAGGTTGTACAGGCTTTTTTTTAATATTATTATTACTTACAGGTTTTACAGGTTTTTTTTTATAGGCTTTTTGTAGGTTTTTTTTTCATATATTATAACTTACAGATTTTTTTTTTTATACATAATTAGGTATATGTGTTTTTTTTTATAGGTTTTTATAGTTTTTTTTCATATTATTAACTTACAGATTTTTTTTTATACATAATTAAGGTATATGTGCTTTTTTTTATAGGTTTTTATTCTTATTCTTATTTTATTTTAATGTTTTATTTTTTATTTATTTTTTATTTAACAATATAAAGCTATTAATATATGTGGGAATCAATTTTATAATGACCCCAGGCATAGGTATTTATACCGTCAGACCTTATTTTTCTTTTATCGTCATTAGAGCTTAAAGTAGTTTTTTTTATCTTATGTGTATACAAGTTGTGGATCTTAGATCTAAACAACATCATTTCATCATTAAATATTTTATTATTAAAAAGGCATTCTTTATAACTATTTATAGTAAGCTTATCTAATGCAGACTTCTTTACACCTTTTGATTTTTTAACACAGCCACCCCCCTCAAGAGATAATGAATACATTTTCGCTCTGAGACCAACAAACTCTAGCATTCGTTTACCACAGTTCTCATCCTTCATCATACCCAAGACTTTTTTATTGCACCTCTTAATCCCGTATAACTTCATTTCTACATCTTCAGCAATATCTGCGTAAAAGTCTTTAGTCTGTATTGAATATATGAACGAGTCTGTATCCATATAATTCAATGTGACTTTTTCTTGGAATTTAGGTTTGATATAATCATAATGGAAGTCATACATCTGCCATTTGGAGAGTTCTAAAACTGTAAACCCTAAGTACATTGGCTTATCATAAACATTATGGAGCCGCTTCATCTGAATAGCATACATGTCTTCAGCAAATTGCGCAGAGCTGTGAAAACTAGCCTTTGCAATAAGCGAACGTGCACCTAAACGATTGCGTGTGGTTGATTCCCACGAAGTAACAATTTTAACATCTTAACGCTTTTCAACGTTCTCCATTGTCTTCCCATAGACTGCGTTGTTTAACAGTTTAAAAAAGTCTTTTTCAAAGTTGTTTTTCGCTAGTGTTCTATGGGAAGTGTTTAGATCAATATACTTTTTAAGCCAAGGTGCCTGTTTAAATTTTAAAACTCGATATACTTTTGATAATATTAAACCATTACGCAAACATTGTTGAAGGTTTTTGTAATGTATAGGGTATTTATTTTTTGCCCTAAGGTCAGCAACAAGCTTACACACCTTTGCTTCTGGTGTGGGTTTTTGGTTTAACGGACAAAAGGTAGATCATTATGATAATCATGAAGTAAATCTGGATATATAAGGTCTACTTCTAAAATGTAACCGTACTCAGAATTTGTGTCTATTTGGGTAACATCTAGTGACGCGATCTCATCATCATTCAGCCACTGAAAACCAGTGTATGGAAGACTCTGAGACATTGCCCAACCATATAAATTATTTGCATCCAGATACATTAAATATTCAGATGGTTTGCTTACGTCATACGTATCCATGTACATGTGGTTGGCTTTAGAGTGTTTACAGCACTGAACCAAACCACCCCTAATACCACTTTGAATAAACCTATACATATCAATATCAGTTAGCAGATCTAATTCTATTTCAGTCGTTTTAAGCATAGCATCCCATGACAAACCGGGTGTGGTATAATAATGGGCAGGATCAAGAGAATAAATTTTCTGACATATTGCACGAAAATTTTGAAAAACGTCAGTCAATAAAAAAACATATGTTTTGAGATAAAGCTCCATATATTCTTTTAATGATTGACAATTGAAAACTTTCCATACATGTTGTGCATGTAAGTAGTCCTCAGGCGAACATTCTTTATTGGTTAAACTATTAAAGAACTTCTCCCTTGGAGGCAGAAAGGTTTCAGCTAGTCGGCTTTCTGAGTCCAAAAACTCATATGGAAAGACTCCCTTTCTACGCAATAAAATAAACTCCTCCTCACAGGGATAAAAACGCTTAACGCTCTCAAAACATTCAGTACTCAGATTGCTACTTAAAGCATCTAAGCTGGTTGCCATAAAGCGAAACGTATCCAAAAATCTAATTTCTAAATTTTTGTCATGGGACGCTATGTATGTTAATTTGGAGAGTGATATATACAATTCCTTATTTAGTGGGAGTACTTTTATATCACCCTCCACTTTGTTAACTTCCCTAACGAAAAGATGGGAGTCATACCGCGAAAAATTGTGAAAGAAATTGAAAATTTGCACAAAAGGTGCAATTTGAAAATTAATATTGCAAACATTATGGGCTGGACCCCTGTACTGGCCCGTTAAATGACAATGGTCACGCACTCGGTCGGCCCCCAGAATTTTCTTGCAGATATGGCAATTAACTGCTTTTCGAAAACTGGTTTCCTCCTCTGCACTCATTGTCATTGGTTTAATATTAGAGAGGTAGGTCGTGTAAATTTCTCTTACATCTCTAATGAGAGATGTGACAAATTTGACACCTGCATCCTTACCAGTCTCTAAAACAAACTTATCTAAGGATGAGTCAAAGGAGCACTTAATATAGTACGAGAATGCTATAGGCACATGCAATGATGTAGCTGTAACATTCTCACTCACTTTTGAATTGAGGGGGGTTAGTATGCATTCGAAGTCTGCATACACTACAAAGGGAACATCTAAACTACGATTAAAATTCTTAAATTTAAGACTTGCTTTTCAATGGATGGTAGCGTAGAAACCATCTTGCCACAATTCATCCGGTGCTCCAAAGATAACTTCTCGTTGTGGGAGAAGTTGAGGCAGGTGTTGCAAAAGAAAAGGTGATGTGCGTTATCGGTCACCTGTGAGCTAACCAGTCTGTAAATTAAAAAAAAAAAAAAAAAAAAAAACAAAACAAAATTATTAGTAAGTACTAAGTATTACGAAAATTGAAATTTTTACTTACCTTGATAAACTTTTTATCCACACAAAATGCGCCCGTCCATCGCTCTCCAAAAGCAATAAACTTATATGCCGTTCCCTTTCGACCTCCGTTAAATACAGCGGGCCAACCACTTTTCCTTTTTCTTCGTCGAACCCAAACACGTTAATACTGATATTGGGGTTCCGTCTTTCGAACACTTTAATTTGTGTAAGCGGAAGCGGAAACTCCAACACCTCAAAATCTAATGTAAGTGTTTCACTTACATAGATTTTGGAGTTGTCAATATTAATATTGTAACTCGAACATCTATCAGCATGGTTGGTGTTGCGTGGAGCTTTAAGGGCTGATATTAAAGCCCATTTAAAACAAAATTCATCCTCGTTTCTCACATTTATAATCGCCTTTTTATCTCTCAGCACCTTTGGAGTTTCAATATAATTTGAAACTTTTAAAGGAGTGTATTTATTAACATTACACTCCAATCTTATTATTTGGGACATTGTCCATCCGCTGTCCCTTTCCTGGAACTCATCCATTTTTTGTCGGATGAGTTCAGCATGCTGATTATAGACTTCTTCTATATTTCTTCCGGCAGTTATAACGCACATAGGCGTTTGATGCGAGTTGACTTGCATCACCATCTCATCTTGATGGAATTTTATGTATTCCGCAAATAACTCAAAGTTTATCTTACACGATGTGTGTAAAGATAAAACATTGGCTATTATGGAATGAGCTCTGATGAGGCATCAGTGAGGAATTCCTGGGGATCAAGAATTTCCTCACACCTATTCTCAAACGATAACGTAAGAATGCGGTTTTAAATCCACCTGAAATCTGCTTCACAGCACTATTTAGAGGTATGAAAACGCGCATTTTGTGGATACTGGACCGTAAGTGTCCATTCCACTTTGAAACAAGTACATTAACCTTACATGTGTTGCACCACTTTGTCGTCGGTTTGGGGGTTGCGGTGAAGATGTTGGTGGCGGCGGAGTGTGTGTTGGTGGTGGTGATGGGTTTTTTTTTTTTTAATTCATTTATTGCTTATCTAAGTAATATATATGTACACATTGATTAGGGTAAGGTATACGTAAGCGGAACTTTGCAGTAGCGGTACGGCCGTGAGGTATTGCGTCGCTACTGCCGAGTTCCACCTATTCTACTTGTCCTCTACGCTCTCGCTCAGCCTTCCGCAGATCCGTCATGACTGCCGCCGCAAACGCGCTGAACGCCAGCCAGTTGGCGTCGCTGTCCAGCATCAGTGACACGAGGCTGCCCACCTCGATGCTACAGCCTAAACCCTCTCCAGATCGCTGCGAAGCCCGGAGAAGCGTCCGCAGTGAAGTAGGACGTGTTCGGCATTCTCGACAAAACTGTCGCCACAGGATGTGCAGAACGGGGCGTCCTCATGCCCAAATCGGTGCAGGTATTCCCTGAAGCAGCCATGACCACTTAATAGTTGGGTAGTGTAAAAGTTTAGCTGCCCATGCCGCCTGTTTATCCACGCTGAGATGCTCGGAATGAGGCGATGTGTCCAGCGCCCCTTGCAAGACGCATCCCATTGCCTCTGCCAGTTCTCCTGGGTGCGCGTTTTGGCTGTAGTGCGCACTGCCTTCTTTTGGGGAGCGGAAAGAGCCTCGCCATGCGTTCCCTCGAAGATCTCCGCGGCTTCTCTAGCCAGCTCGGCTATGGGTGCTACTCCAGCCAGAACCAGGCAGGCGTCGTCCGAGATGGTTCTGAAGCCGCTGCAGACTCTGATAGCTCCAAGGCGGTGTGTGATGGGTGGTGGTGATGGGTGTGTTGATGTATGTGGCGGCGGAGTGTGTGTTGGTGGAGGTCGTGGTAATGGGTGTGTTGGTGTAGGTGGCGTATGCTGTGTTGCTGTATGTGACGTTGAAGGGTGTGTTGGGGAAGGTGGCGTTAAACATCTTCATGAGGCTGGTGGCTTTGTTAGTGATGGTAGAGGTGGCGGTAGATGTTTGAGATCCCCGAGTGTGGGGTCTCGTTTCGGTACCGAAAATCTCGGCTAAGTCGTTCGCTGCGGCGGTGGTGTAGACAACGTTGTTGTTTGCGTTGGTAGACATTTTAATTTTTATTTTTAACTTTTGGGTTTTTAATAGCACAAACGTTTTAAAACTCGGAAGAAAAATTTTTAAAGTTACACTTGTAAATTTCGAGAGCTACTGATGGTTTTTTCAGTCAAAAGTATCTCTTTTATGCGTTTTGAAGTCAATGCAGGATATAAGATTTTCCTCGCACTTGACCAAAATAAAAGCAGGTATATATATATAATATCAAAGGTTAGAAAGGGATGGCGCTAAATATTTAAATATCAAGCCCAAAGGATTGTAAAATGGTTTTCATATTAAGGACGGTGGGGACCAATCAAAATCGTATAAGGGGCGTGGCTTTTTAATTAATACAAGCAGGATCACTTTCCCCCTCTAACACACATTCTCCTTCTAACACTTTCCCCCTCTAGCTCGTTCCCCTTCTAACATACATTCTCCTTCTAACACTTTCTCCCCATAACTCTTTCCCCCTCTAACACATTTTAATCTTCATCAACAAGTATCAATACTCTTGCTTAGAAGCAATGTATTGATCCTGCCGCTGCCGCTGCTGCTGCTGCTGCTGCTGCTGCTGGTGCTGTTGCTGCGTAGGAAAATTCCCATGCCTTGTTCACAGAACCCCAGTAAATCGAACAAGCGTTTGCTTTTCTCTATTATCTATCCTTTCTTCCTTTGCACACTGCTACTCATGATCATAAACATTCATTTTTTGACGTGTGTTGCAGGTTTATAATGCCACGCACGTCAAAGAGGCGCCCTCTCGATTCCAGATCCTTTGATCACTACTACTCATGACCATAAATATTCATTCTTTATTGCTTGCTTTCAGGTTAACAATGCAACGCACGTCAAACAGGCGCCCTCTCGACTCTCTCTTATCTATCCTTTCTTCCTGTGCACACTGCACCTCATGACCATAAACAGATTTACAATGCCACGCACGTCAAAGAGGCGCACAATTGACTCTAACACTAATTAGGTAAATAGCCAAATCTGTTCACCTGTTTGCAGGTGTATAATGCAACGCAGGTTTAACAGGTGCGCACTTGACTCCAAATCCTTTGATCACTAATTCTCACAGATGCTGCTGGTAAAGTGGTGGCCTAGGAATGTAAATCCTTTGATCTCCACATTAGGCTAATCAAAGGAGGGATACGATCGTGGGAAAAAGGGTCATAAATTATGATATGGAAGGGGGTAATAAGAGTGTTAAAAAAAAGGGTCAAAGATCAAGGGGGCGATAAAAGGGTCATAAAATTAATGGGTCATAAATTGTCGGCATCCCTTTGGGGTAGAACCGGCAATTCCCTACTACTTTTGTGGAATGTCAATTGCTATCTTCATACCAAATTTTGGGAATCAAGCTCAAAGTTTTTAAAATGTGGGGAAAGGGGGGCTGGGGAGGTAAAGGTGGGTGTGGTATCCAAATTTTTGATGCAGAATTTTGTAAAATGTTAATTGCTATCTTCATACCAAATTTGGTGACTCTAGCTCGAAGTTTGTAAAATGCGGGAAAGGGGGCTGGGGGCGGTATTGGTGGGCGTGGCATCCAAACTTTGATGCAGATCTTCATGGAATATCACTTGCTATCATCCCATATTTGGTGACTCTAGCTCGAAGTTTGTCAAATGTGTGGAAAGGGGGGGCTGGGGAGGTAAAGGTGGGTGTGGCATCTTTGTAAAATGACAATTGCTATCTTCATACCAAATTTTGTGACTCTAGCTCGAAGCTCGTAAAAAGTGGGAGAGGGGGGCTGGGGGCGGTTTGGTGGGCGTGGCATCCAAACTTTTGATGCAGTTTTTGGGGTATAATCATCACCTATCTTGGCACTAAACTTTGCTATAGCTCAAAACTGTGGGAGATATAGGCTTTGTTGACTTTAAAATGCGGAGGAGCTGTGGGCGGAATGGGTGGGCGTGGCTTCAACATGTTTGATTCAGTTTTTTGGGGTTTGCTAGTAGCTGTTTTCTTACCAAATTTGGTAGTTCTAGCTTGAAGGATGTGCGAAATATGTGGATTTATCGGCTTGAGTTATAGAATTTATCGATTTGCCAGCCCCCCAGTTATCGCAAAACCCCCATCTTGACACTTTAATTTACTATTCCATAGATAAAGAGAATTGGTAAGCTTGAAGGGTGTGGAAAAAACTTGCAACCATACGGATGGACAGACGGACAGACACCATGACGGACATTGCACAAAACCATTATACTCTTTACCTTCGGTATTGAGTATAAAAATAAGTATTCCTTAACTCCAATGTTGGAAGTTACGATATTTTCAATTGTAAATTAAATATTAAAAGCATTGGTACTTGAAGCCACGTATAAAATATAATAAGTTTCTATATGTTTACACATAGCCTGGATGATCAGACACGCATTGACTTTTTACTGAGGGTACTTTATTTTGCAACTATTTAAGCAAGAGAAAACATTTATAAAAGTTCGAGCAGTTGCTAAAATTCAAATATAGTTTTTTCATTTTCAGCATACAAATTTAATTTCTTTAAATCTTTAGATACTAACATTAATTTAGGTTGTGCTATAAAGATTTTTATCGATTATAAGTATTTCGTTTAAAACATGTTTGTACCGCGTTATGAGTGTAAAACTAAAAATTTAGGTAGACATGTCTCTACGGTGGAACCAGCCAATACGCCAGTTTGTGGCCTCCGGGTAATAATACTTAGTATCCGGTGGGTGCTCGTATCTTGATTTCAGATACGCCACTCGTTTGCCTTCTCTAATCAACTTCAGTTCCTCTTCCGGCACCGTTTTCATCGGGATGGGGAATCCTTAAAGCCGCGAGCTTCCTCCTTCGACAGGTGGTAATCAAATTTGTTCGATATACATGTATTGTATACCCGTTTTGAAACATTGTGAAAAACTCGCGAAGGTCTGGCGTCCTTTGTGTTAGATTTTGGTACTGTATTGCTTGAGGCTCTTTGTACTGGTGTTGATTCTTGAGGCGTTCGTTGTGTGGATGTGGTTCGATAGGAATTGTTGGCGCTTTGGCTGCGTCCGTTTGCAAATTTGGTAATACTGTGCTATATGGTGTTGGTGCCATTTTTAAAAGGTAAAGATAAAAGTAGAGAGATTTAGTTTGTGAACCGTAAAAATATGTAGTGAATATTTTCGAAGTGATAAAAGGCAGCCAACTGATATGTTATTTGAAAAAAAAAAAAAAAATCTCAAAGGTTCCTGCTTTGCATAACAAAATATATATTTATTCACAAGTACATGTTCATGTAAGTAAAGAATGTTTAACCAAAAAAAAAACAAATAACAAAAAAAAACAAGTACATCCTCAAGAAAAGGAAGTGTTGCAGTCGGACGCAACCGACTGCGTTATATACGTTAACAATTTTAAAGCCGGTAAAAGAAGGCCTGATTGCAAAGGGGTACGGGTGCGGGAGTGTTTTACTTTGCATATGGGGATGCCACCAGCTGTCTTTCTTCCCAATTTGGTGACTCTAGCTCGAAATTTGTGAGAGGTAGGGAAAGGGAGGCTGGGAGAGTATGGGTGGGCGTGGCATCCAAATTTTGGTGCAGATCTATGTGGGATGCCAATTTCTATCTTAATACCAAATTTGGTGACTCTAGCTAGAAGTTTGTAAAAGTTGTGGAAAGGGGGGCGGAATGGATGGACTTGGCTCCAAAACTTTGATGCACATTGAGGGTCATTACCAGTTATTTTCCTACCAAATTTGATGGCTCTAGCTCAATAACTGTGGGAGATATAGCCTTTTCTGATTTCAATATGTGGGGGTCTGGGGACAGATAGCTTGGGCGTGGCTCCAAAACTAAGATTCTGTTCTTTGAATTGTCGGCATCCTTGTGGCGTGAACCGTCAGTTCCATTCTACTATAACTAAATACATACATAAGCAGCAGAACCGCGTGACTCAACTGTCTCAGTCGGCTGCATTCTGCAACTAAGCACAAACAAAACAAAGCGAATTCAAGGCAACAGACAGCGTTCGTTAATTCACGAGCGAGATTTCATCCTTCACGACCATTCAATCATATTCGTTTGCAAGCGGAGACATTTGTTGTACAACAACCACATACTATTTACAGCAGCGACCTATGCATGTGAGTTACAGCAGACAAGTTTGGTAGTGTGTGACTTTTAACAGTCACGCTACTGCGCGAATAGGTCTTAAAAAATCAATAATAGCTTATTTATTTTCTTAGAATCAAGCTTATGCAAGTGCTCAACACTGATGACACATACAATTTTCGTACAAGAAGAAGTCTTGCTACTCGTTAGCTAACGTATAATATGTTTGATTTTAAGCCATAAAATAATGTTTGATCTTAAGCCATATAATATGTTTTGTATTTTAATTTGATTAAATATTATTCATACAAGACATTGACATCCGTCTGGGTTTGAGTTTCTTTATTGAATGAATTCAGTTTATGATTCTAAGTTTAAGGCTGGCCTTGGCTTCGGCAGAGAAGTCAGTGCGAGAGCCGTACTTAATATTGTATATAATATAAAGAGAGCGAGAGGATACACATATGTATAGTAAAGCGTGAGAACGCTGACGCGGCATCGTTGTGCGCGTTGCATTCTTACGCGATCATCTTACCAGCACTGGGTGCTTGGCTTATTGTTTAGCAACGACAAAGTTTCGTTGCTCAATTTTATGTTTAGACAACAACAAAGTGTTGCTGTTTATTATATTTTAATATATATGGATATATGTGTATACTACATCTCCCTCCTTTTAAAGAATAACGTTATTTAATGAAGTTATTTTGAAAGTGTTTTTATACTCGATACCGAAGGTAAAGAGTATATTGGGTTTGTGCAATGTCCGTCATGGTGTCTGTCCGTCTGTCCGTCTGTCTGTCTGTCCGTCTGTCCGTCTGTATGAACGCAACTTTTTCCACACCCTTCAAGCTAGAGACTTGAAACTTTCCAACTCTCTTCATCTATGGGATAGTAAAATAAAGTGTAAAGATTGGGGCTCTACGATAACTGGGGGGCTGGCAAATCGATAAGTTCGATAACTCAAAAACGATAAATCCGCATATTTCACATACCCTTACAGCTAGAACTACAAAATTTGGTAAGAAGATAGCTACTAGCAACCCCTAAGAAAACTGCATCAAAAATTTTGGAGCTTCGCCCCCCATTCCGTCCCCAGCCCACCGCAGTCTTTTAGCTAGAGCCACCAAGTTTAGTGCCAAGGTAGGTGATGATGACCCCCTAAAAACTGCATCAAAATTTTGGATGCCACGCCCACCCATACTGCCCCCAGCCCCCCTTCAACAGCTCTTACAAACTTTCAGCTAGAGTCAGCAAATTTGGAAGGAAGATAGTTGGTGGCATCCCCATCTGCATCGGAGAATCTTTAAGGCAGCGTACACCCCTGCCCATCCGTACCCCTTTGCAATCAGGCCTCGTTTTAACCTGTTTTAATACTGGTATCGAGTATGCCGCAGTCGGTTGCGTCCGACTGCAAAGTTTTCAACTTGTTATGTCTAGTTTTATAATATATATTTATATATGATTAATTAATTATATTGTTATATGTTTGTATAAAGAATTTTTGAAATGGTTTTCTTTTTATAATTTTTTTTGCGTTGGTTGTAAAAATAAAAACTTTTATACTCTTAGAAGTATGTTGTTCAGTTTAATAAAATGATATTATCATCTTGTGGTTGATCAGGCCAAAATATATATAAAATATTAGACTATGCTCGAGCTAACCTATGTGTTGAATATTGTGTTTTTTTTCTTTCCTACGTCTATTTTTATATTATTTCTATCTTTTATGCTTATAACTTTGTATGGTCCTGAATATTTACTTTATAGCTTATGAGCTGTTTCTTTCCTTAACATGATTAATGTTCCTATTTCTAGTTTTATATCATTAACTTTTTTTTATCACATTCTAATTGTTTTTATTTTTTTTTCTATGTCTATCATTGTTTTTGCTCTTTTGTAAGCAATTTCTAGTCTAAACTTAAATTCTTTAGCATAATCATATATGTTGTATATTGGATCTATTCTACCTAATCTATTAAATTCTGCCAGTTGTCTTGGAGGTATTCCAAAGACAAGCTCGTATGGACAGTATTCATGTACTGTCGACGGAGTTGTATTGAAACAATAGGTGAAGTAATTCAACCATATGTCCCAATCATCTTTGTCAATCGAAATATATGAACGAATAAATTCATTAAATGTTCGATGACTTCTTTCAACTGTTCCTAAAGTCTGGTGGTGGTGTGCTGTTGAGTGTATATTACTTATATTCATATACTTGCACAAGTCATTTATTAGTGAGTTTTTGTATTCAGTACCCATGTCCGTTATGAACGTCTTCATAGGACCGTACTTTAGTACAAAAAATTCAAATATCGCTTTGGCTACTGTTTTTGCACTTTATCAGCTACTGGTATTGTAACTAAATATTTAGTGAGATCACATATAATTGTGATTGCATACTCATTGCCATTCTCTGTACGAGGTAATGGACCAATGGTATCTATTAAAACAATGTCAAAAGCGGTACTTGGTATGTTTGTTATGATCATTGGTGCTTTAGTATGTGTAGTTGTTTTTGCCTGTTGGCATTTCATGCATGTTTTAACATACTTTGTAATTGTCTTTGCATTTGGGGCCAGTAGTAGTATTTCGTGATTTTAACAGGGTTCGCGTTATCCCCGTACGGCCACCTTCTATGGGATCGTCATGGTATTTCGAGAGTATTGCTTTAATTTGACTTTCGTCATTTTTGTCTATTTTTGTCACTGTTTGTAGTAGCGCTTCTTTTATTTTCAAATAATTATTGCCCAAATATGTTCACTTGGTGACATCTGTAAGTTAAAGATTTTATGTATTCCGGCTTCTGAATTGAGCCTTTGAAAAAATTGACATAAATCGAATTTTTCACTAGAGAACAAATCATTAAGTAGGAATCGTGAAATAATTCGTTTTCCTTTCTTTAGCAAACAATTTTTTTTACCGAATTTTATTTTCATAAATTTCTTTGCGTCTTATTGCTAACAACTTCATAGACATTGTGCTCTTTTCTTTCTTTTAAATATTTTGTAAATTTTTGTTTTTCATCTGCGC
>JARNME010000334.1:0-36159 GCA_030179655.1 Scaptomyza flava | reverse complement strand
TGCATCAAGAATTTTGGAGCCACGCCAACCCATTCCGCCCCAGCCCCTCGCATTTTAAAGTCAAAAAAGCCTATATCTCCCACAGTTATTGAGCTATAGCCTCCAAATTTAGTGCCAAGTTAGGTGATGATGACCCCCCAAAAACTGCATCAAAAGTTTGGATGCCACGCCTACCGATACTGCCCTAGCCACCTCATCCACCCCAACGCTTCGTCAAAAACGGGAAAGCGTGTATCTTCCAGAGTTGTGAAGCTAGAGCCTCCAAATTTGGTATTAAGATAGCTGGTAACGACCCTAAAGAACTGCATCAAAGTTTTGGAGCCAAGCTCACCCATTCCGCCCCCAGCCCCCCGCATTTTGAAATCAGAAATAGCTATATCCCCCACAGTTTTTTAGCTAGAGCCACCAAATTTGGTGCCAATGTAGGTGTTGATGACCCCCCAAAAACTTCATCAAAAGTTTTGATGCAACGCCCACCAATACTTCCGTAGCTGCCCCCATCCTCCCCAACGCTTCGTCAAAAACGGAAATGAGTGTATCTACCAGAATTGTGAGGCTAGAGCCACCTTATTGGTTAGGAAGATTGCTGGCAGCAACCTCCAAAAATCTGCATCAAAGTTTTGGAGCCATGGCCACCCATTCAGCCCCCCATTCCCACTTATTACAAACTTTGAGCTAGAGTCACCAAATTTGGTATGAAGATAGCAATTGACATTTCACACAGATCTGCATCAAAACTTTGGATGCCACGCCCAACCATAACACCCCCATACCGCCCCCAGCCCCCCTTTCCACAGTTCTTACAATTTTCGAGCTGGACTCACCAAATTTGGTATGAAGATAGCAATTGACATTTTGCAAAGATCTGCATGAAAAATTTGGATGCCACGCCCAGCTATACTTCCCCCAGCCCCCCTTTCCCCACGTTTAACAAACTTTGAGCTAGAGTCACTGAATTTGGTATGAAGATAGCAAGTGACATTCCACAAAGATCTGAATCAAAACTTTGGATGCCACGCCCAACCATAACACCCCCATACCGCCCCCATACCGCCCCCAGCCCCCTTTCCCCACTTTTTACAATTTTCGAGCTAGAGTCACCAAATTTGGCATAAAGATAGCAATTGACATTTTGCAAAGATCTGCATCAAAAATTTGGATGCCACGCCCAGCTATACTGCCCCCATCCCCCTTCCCCACTTTCTACAATTTTCGAGCTTGAGTCACCAAATTTTGTATGAAGATAGCAATTGACATTCCACAAAGATCTGAATCAAAACTTTGGATACCACGCCCAACCATAACACCCCCAGCCCCCCTTTCCCCACTTTGTACAATCTTCGAGCTAGAGTTACCAAATTTGGTATGAAGATAGCAATTGGCATTCAACACAGATCTGCATCAAAACTTTGGATGCCACGCCCAGCCATACCGCCCCCAGCCACTCTTGCCCCACCTTTTACAAACTTCGAGCTAGAGTCACCAAATTTGGAAGGAAGATAGCTGGTGGAATCCCCATATGCAATCAGGCCTCATTTTAAGCGGTTTTAATACTGGTATCGAGTATGCCGCAGTCGGTTGCGTCCGGCTGCAACGTTTCCACTTGTTTTTGTTGTAAGTTTAGGAGTTAGGCTGATAGTGCTCAACCGATTCTCCTTTTACTGATCTTGCTAGTTTGGCAATAGTTTGAGCGATTGTATTCTCATCGCTAACTAAATTTCTTGCATGACCTTTCAGTTTTGTTTTAATTAAACTGATTGCTCATGCTATATGATCACCTTAAAGTGTATCTAGTAGACTTAATGCGTCTATGAAACTTTGCAGATTTTCAGCTTTGCCATCATACTCAGATAATATGGTGGAAGCTGTTCTAATGAAATAAATTTTTGTCTGCGTCATTGTTAGGCTTTTTATTTTTGGACTATCTGGTGTATTGTTATCAAAATCAAAGCACTCCTGTTTTGAATTTTCAGTGTCAATTACTGGCTTTGATTCATTCAAATCCTGGAGTTGACTTTGGTCAAACTCAACAGGAAAGTACGGGTTTTTTGGAATAGTTAATATGATATTACGACGAACGCTTATTGACTCAAGTTTAGAAGCTAATTGTCGTAATATTTTTAGGCAATGTGCGTTGTGTGCATTCGTTAGCTTGCTCTTTAAGGAAGATGCTAATTCGCTAATAGTGTTACATTCAGTTTTTAACACTGTAATATGATGCACCAACGTTTCGACTTTTATTGTTGTATTCTTGTTTATGCATTTGTATGATTTGTCAAACTTTTGTTTTCCGAGCTCAATTTTTTGCTCGATTACCTGCCAATTCATAGATAGTACATATTGTTATGTCATGTCTATTCGATTATGAACTTGAAAGTAATATTTTGTCGATCATGTTTGCAAATAATTCATGGTTTGCCCTTGGCATCCCTACGTTTTTTCTAAGCAAAGTGGTATACCTATATTTCATTATCCTTTCTATCTGTCTATACATGTGCATCCGTATGATTTTGTTATCAATTATTCACTGTAGGATAACTTTTAACTTGGGGTGAGTGAGACCTTGGTCTAACACCAATTTTAAGAACGGAATGTATTTCGCCAAATGCTTTGATTCTGCCATTTTTTTTTTTTTTTTTGAATTTTATTACCTGTGTAAACGCACAATAAAAATGTTGGTCGGGCCAAGAATGGGATGTTGTTCTACATATGATTTGACATGTGCATAAGGGATTGTTTCTAGAACTTTTGCTTTTTCAGTTTTATTGCATCCGTACAATAGACTTATTGGTGTATTATATCGGAGATATGTTCATGGAAGCTGAAAAGTATTTGTATAGCTTCTATATGAAAATTTGGGTGTTTAGAGTAAATATTTTCTATTTTGGCTTTTATCATTTTTCGAATAATATTAAAATTCTGCGCGACAATTTAAATTGTTTCTTATTCTGCTGCTTTACTCATTGCTTTGCTCATATAACTCCTCTTGATATTCCTTCTGTGAATTTTGTAGAGTTTTGACACTGTGTTGAAAACCATTAGGATAATAAGATAATAATAATATAAGAACTAGTGTAAGCATATACTTCAAATCTGGGGACGACACGTCAACTTTGTTTATGACGTTAGCTGTCGAGTCCACAGACTTGACGTCTTCTAGACCCATTACTGTTTCTGGAAAGTGATAACTTCTCTGAACAAGTCTGGCTTGGAATTATTGATAACTTTCATGGAATTATGTTTTTCATCTTCAGAAATTTCTATCTGTTTTCAATAAGTATAAAATTTTTCCTTTTTATACTCGATACCGAAGGTAAAGAGTATATTGGTTTTGTGCAATGTCCGTCATGGTGTCTGTCCGTCTGTCCGTCCGTATGTGTGCAAGTTTTTTCCACACCCTTCAAGCTAGAGACTTGAAACTTTCCAATTCTCTTTATCTATGGGATAGTTAATTAAATTGTCAAGATGGGGATTCTACGAGAGCTGCGTGGCTGGCAAATCGATAAATTCGATAACTCAAAACCGATAAATCCACATATTTCGCACATCCTTACAGCTAGAACAACCAAATTTGGTGGGCAGATAGCTACTAGCATCCCCCAAAAACTGCATCAAGAATTTTGGAGCCACGCCAACCCATTCCGCCCCAGCCCCTCGCATTTTAAAGTCAAAAAAGCCTATATCTCCCACAGTTATTGAGCTATAGCCTCCAAATTTAGTGCCAAGTTAGGTGATGATGACCCCCCAAAAACTGCATCAAAAGTTTGGATGCCACGCCTACCGATACTGCCCTAGCCACCTCATCCACCCCAACGCTTCGTCAAAAACGGGAAAGCGTGTATCTTCCAGAGTTGTGAAGCTAGAGCCTCCAAATTTGGTATTAAGATAGCTGGTAACGACCCTAAAGAACTGCATCAAAGTTTTGGAGCCAAGCTCACCCATTCCGCCCCCAACCCCCGCATTTTGAAATCAGAAATAGCTATATCCCCCACAGTTTTTTAGCTAGAGCCACCAAATTTGGTGCCAATGTAGGTGTTGATGACCCCCCAAAAACTTCATCAAAAGTTTTGATGCCACGCCCACCAATACTTCCGTAGCTGCCCCCATCCTCCCCAACTCTTCGTCAAAAACGGAAATAAGTGTATCTACCAGAATTGTGAGGCTAGAGCCACCTTATTGGTTAGGAAGATAGCTGGCAGCAACCTCCAAAAATCTGCATCAAAGTTTTGGAGCCATGGCCACCCATTCAGCCCCCCATTCCCACTTATTACAAACTTTGAGCTAGAGTCACCAAATTTGGTATGAAGATAGCAATTGACATTTCACGCAGCTCTGCATCAAAAATGTGGATGCCACGCCCAGATATACTGCCCCCAGCCCCCCTTTCCCCACTTTTAACAAACTTTGAGCTAGAGTCACTGAATTTGGTATGAAGATAGCAATTGACATTCCACAAAGATCTGAATCAAAACTTTGGATGCCACGCCCAACCATAACACCCCATACCGCCCCCAGCCCCCCTTTCCACAGTTCTTACAATTTTCAAGCTAGAGTCACCAAATTTGGCATGAAGATAGCAATTGACATTTTGCAAAGATCTGCATCAAAAATTTGGATGCCACGCCCAGCTATACTGCCCCCAGCCCCCCTTTCCCCACTTTCTACAATTTTCGAGCTTGAGTCACCAAATTTTGTATGAAGATAGCAATTGACATTCCACAAAGATCTGAATCAAAACTTTGGATGCCACGCCCAACCATAACAGCCCCAGCCCCCCTTTCCCCACTTTGCACAATCTTCGAGCTAGAGTTACCAAATTTGGTATGAAGATAGCAATTGGCATTCAACACAGATCTGCATCAAAACTTTGGATGCCACGCCCAGCCATACCGCCCCCAGCCACTCTTGCCCCACCTTTTACAAACTTCGAGCTAGAGTCACCAAATTTGGAAGGAAGATAGCTGGTGGAATCCCCATATGCATCGAAGAATGTTTAAGGCAGCGTTAACCCCTGCCCAATCCGTACCCCTTTGCAATCAGGCCTCATTTTAAGCGGTTTTAATACTGGTATCGAGTATGCCGCAGTCGGTTGCGTCCGGCTGCAACGTTTCCACTTGTTTTTGTTGTAAGTTTAGGAGTTAGGCTGATAGTGTTCAACCGATTCTCCTTTTAGTGATCTTGCTAGTTTGGCAATAGTTTGAGTGATTGTATCCTCATCGCTAACTAAATTTCTTGCATGACCTTTCAGTTTTGTTTTAATTAAACTGATTGCTCATGCTTCATGATCACCTTAAAGTGTATCTAGTAGACTTAATGCGTCTATGAAACTTTGCAGATTTTCAGCTTTGCCATCATACTCAGATAATATGGTGGATGCTGTTCTAATGAAATCAATTATTGTCTGCGTCATTGTTGGGCTTTTTATTTTTTGACTATCTGGTGTATTGTTATCAAAATCAAAGCACTCCTGTTTTGAATTTTCAGTGTCAGTTACTGGCTTTGATTCATTCAAATCCTGGAGTTGACTTTGGTCAAACTCAACAGGAAAGGACGGGTTTTTTGGAATAGTTAATTTGATATTACGACGAGCGCTTATTGACTCAGTTCTTGAAGCTAATTGTCGTAATACTTTTAGGCAATGTGCGTTGTGTGCATTCGTTAGCTTGCTCTTTAATGAAGATGCTAATTCGCTAATAGGGTTATATTCAGTTGTTAACACTGTAATATGATGCACCAACGTTTCGACTTTTATTGTTATTTTCTTGTTTATGCATTTGTATGATTTGTCAAACTTTTGTTTTCCGAGCTCAATTTTTTGCTCGATTACCTGCCAATTCATAGATAGTACATATTGTTATGTCATGTCTATTCGATTATGAACTTGAAAGTAATATTTTGTCGATCATGTTTGCAAATAATTCATGGTTTGCCCTTGGCATCCCTACGTTTTTTCTAAGCAAAGTGGTATATCTATATTTCATTATCCTTTCTATCTGTCTATACATGTGCATCCGTATGATTTTGTTATCAATTATTCACTGTAGGATAACTTTTAACTTGGGGTGAGTGAGACCTTGGTCTAACACCAATTTTAAGAACGGAATGTATTTCGCCAAATGCTTTGATTCTGCCATTTTTTTTTTTTTTTTTGAATTTTATTACCTGTGTAAACGCACAATAAAAATGTTGGTCGGGCCAAGAATGGGATGTTGTTCTACATATGATTTGACATGTTCATAAGGGATTGTTTCTAGAACTTTTGCTTTTTCAGTTTTATTGCATCCGTACAATAGACTTATTGGTGTATTATATCGGAGATATGTTCATGGAAGCTGAAAAGTATTTGTATAGCTTCTATATGAAAATTTGGGTGTTTAGAGTAAATATTTTCTATTTTGGCTTTTATCATTTTTCGAATAATATTAAAATTCTGCGCGACAATTTAAATTGTTTCTTATTCTGCTGCTTTACTCATTGCTTTGCTCATATAACTCCTCTTGATATTCCTTCTGTGAATTTTGTAGAGTTTTGACACTGTGTTGAAAACCATTAGGATAATAAGATAATAATAATATAAGAACTAGTGTAAGCATATACTTCAAATCTGGGGACGACACGTCAACTTTGTTTATGACGTTAGCTGTCGAGTCCACAGACTTGACGTCTTCTAGACCCATTACTGTTTCTGGAAAGTATGGCGCCCAACGTGGGGCCCGAACGTTCGTTTAACGACGTTAGGTTAACCCCAACCTTAGGTAGAAAAAGTGACCAACACCTGACACTGACCTTACCTTGGTAATTCAATACTATTGCCTTTCTTACCCCTTTCTAAGTCTAACCTTTCCTTAGCTCTTGGGTAAATGCTTTGGAGAAAGATATCCCAGTGATATCTTGATGTAGCGTAATATCTCGAATAGCATCTGTGACTAGGCTAAGCCTTACTGGACATGTTATGACTTTAAGTGGTTATAGCTCCGTTGTCATAGTCTAGTTTACAAGTCAATCCGTGTTTTAATTAGATTGTTATATTATAGGAAGTTGATTATTGAATTCGCGGAGTATTGAGCTGCAGTCATGCCTTCCAACTATTTACAGTTACTTATATTTAAAACCCGAATGGTACACCTGTTTTAAGAAGTTACCAGCCTCCCTTTTTTTTCAAAAACTTAAGTAATTTTGCCTGGACAAGGATAACTTGTTGATAAAACATACATCCGCCGCGAATTAACAGACAGTTTAGAATTTTTTTTTCTCTTATAGCAACCTCTGGTTTTAATAATTAGGTGGAGTGTTATAGGTAGGACATTGGATTTGTGGATTATTTAGCTGCAGCCATCCCCTATATTTATTTTCATCTGAGTTTATCATAAATCAATCCAGTACTTTTGTATAGACAGGTACCAGCGTTCGGTCTACCGAAAGCCTTAATTCATATTTGTTGGACAAGGACAAAGCAGTATTTTTTTTGTAATCCGCCACAATATAAAAGTAGGGCTCAAGATGACCTTCCTTTTCCCTTCTTTTTACTTATCTTAGGTATTTTCTCATATTGCTTTTGGGTAAAAGAATTATTCCGACTCTTTGTTGTTCGCATGATTCCCAGAAAATTATCGATATTTTGATTACATAAAATTTTCTTGTCTTTATCTTTCATTTTGCATTTTTTTTCTATCGAGAACCGTTACAATTTTATGATATAGTTCTCAACATTACTTAAACAATTACATTTTCTTGTCTTTTTCGATATGGTTTTGTCCCATAGCGTCGAGAATTTAACAAGAACAAGCGACACTGGGAAACATTGTTGTATTTGCTCAGAAATAATCGTGTATCAAGCCCAATTATTGGCAACCTCGTGTAGACACAATTTTCACCGAGCGTGCTTCCACACCAAGGTCGGTAGAAGAAAAGTCTGCCCTGTCTGCCAAGAAAGTCTAGCACAACTGAGTTCGGCGTCAACTGATAATCTTAGTCCATCAGGACCATCCACTTCAAATCCGAGGTGGCCCAGCACGTGTCAGTCCTTACAGAACAGACTAGATCGCAGGCGAGACGAGTTACAAATTTTGAAGACTACGAAATGCGCAACTCCGAGGAAGCTAACCTGTGTCAGGGTTCAGCAAGCATACAGCAAGTCATTCCGAATATGGCAGAGTTGACCCAATCAATCACCGAAGCCTTGAGAGTGGCCATGCTGGAACAGTCTCGACTCATTGCTAGCACTTTAGCTGAGCAAACCAATAAAATAGTACAAGCTTTAGCAGTCAGTCCACGGGTCAGCCCAGCAGCAGATTTAGTTATTCTATCTCCATTGCAAGCGCACTCTTCGGTTGAAGCAGAGCCACAAGCTATGGAGCAAATTCTTCGGCTGCCAACGGCAAAGCAGCCAACCTCTGGATCAATTCATAGTCAATCGGCAAGGATTCCCGAAGAGACCCATAATTCACCACCTTCGGCAAACCATATGCATGGTGATACTAGATCGTATTCCGCAGCACCAGCGCCTAGTAGGGGTGAAGTAGGTTCAAACATCCGACCAGATCGGGTTAGTCAAATAATGGCAAATTGGAAAATTAGGTTCACTGGGAAGGCTACCATGTCCATTGATGATTTTATATATCGGGTAGAAGCTTTGACCAAGCAAACATTGGATGGGAATTTTGATTTGACAGCCAGATATGCAAGTAATCTGTTCGACGGAAGCGCCAGTGAATGGTACTGGCGATATCACAAAAGCGTTTTAGGGGTTTACTGGCCAGAATTGTGCGTAGCTCTGCGTGGTCAATTTAAGGACGACCGTACTGATAGGAACATTCGAACCGAAATAGAACGCCGTAAACAGCTTCCAAACGAATCGTTTGACGATTTTTATGGTGTTATAGCTTCGCTTGCTGACAAACTGTCCGAGCCCATGTCCGAAAAATCTTTGGTAGAAACCTTGAGAGCTAATTTATTGAGTGAGGTGCAACATAATATATTGTACGAGCCGGCTAGCTCCGTAAAGGCTCTACGACATTTAGTGCGTACTCGTGAGATTTTCTTACAATCCTTACCTAAACCCAAACAGTCCGTACCTTCTTCTAGACTTATGCCTCGCCATGTCAATGCCATGTCAGAAACTGAATGTGAGGAGTTGTCTCACGTGAAAGACGAGCCTGATATGGAGTTTTATGTAGCAGCGGTAGATATATCGTGTTGGAATTGTGCTGAAAAAGGTCACCGGTATCAAGAGTGCATGGCAGAGCGCAGAGTATTTTGTTATGGTTGTGGGAAAGCAGACACTTACAAGCCTAGTTGCAGAAACTGTAGCTCAACCGCGTCAAAAAACTTGAGCCAGCGCGCACCGCAGAAAGTGCACGCAGACAACTGGTCAGCAAAGCTACCAACACCGAATAAAGAATTTATTAACTGAAACTTTATTCCAACCAGACAGATCCCCTCACCCTGACTTAACTTTCAACACTAATGTTGAACAACCAAACTTCCGAAAAATCCGTTCAAAAAGTCGCCAAACAGATTTTAAATGCAAGCGTCGGGTAGAACAAAAGTCCATCTTAGCCTCGATAGTAGCAATTCCAAACGACTCACGCCTGCATGCTCAGGTGTTGCTTTTTGGAAGAACTATAGTTGGGTTAATGGACACTGGAGCTTCCATTAGCTGTATCGGTGGAAAACTTGCTGGCGAGCTTCTGCTTGAAAATTTGAGTTATAAGCCAATGTTATCGAAAGTTAAAACAGCGGACGGGAAAAAGCAACAAATTATAGGTAAACTGGTTACAGAAGTAACGTACCGAGGTGAAACTAAAAATATATGTTTATATTTAGTGCCGTCTTTAGCAGCTGATCTTTACCTAGGTATTGATTTTTGGACAGTTTTTGATTTATTACCCGTACACCTTATGGCTCAAAATTTTTGTTATATCTTCGCTTGAAAATCCTACAATGAAGGAAATCACGCCTGCTCAGCGCCAACAATTGCAAAGAACGATTGAGTTATTCCCTTCATTTGCCCAAAAAGGATTAGGCAGGACCTCATTAATCACCCATGCAATAGATGTAGCACACGCTAAGCCGATCAAACAACGTCACTATGCCGTGTCTCCTGCAACTGAGAAGCTTATGTACGAAGAGTTAGACAGGATGCTACAATTGGGAGTAATTCAAGAGTCTAATAGCTCATGGTCATCTCCAGTGGTATTAGTAAAGAAACCTGGAAAAGTCAGACTATGCATTGATAGCCGAAAGGTAAATGATGTAACTGTCAAAGACGCATATCCACTGCCTTTGATTGACGGTATTTTAAGCAGATTGCCGAAGTCTGGATCTAAAGGATGCCTTCTGGCAAATTCCTCTCGATCCGAACTCTAGAGACAAGACTGCTTTTACAGTTCCGGGTCGCCCGTTATATGAGTTTGTTGTTATGCCATTTGGCCTGACTAATGCTCCCCATACTATGTCTCGGCTTATGGACAAAATAGTCCCCGCGCATTTGCGCAATGAGGTGTTCATCTACTTACTAATTATTTCAGATACCTTTGAGCGTCATCTCGAAGTTTTGTCGATTATGGCTTCTCATTTTACTCGTGCCAATCTCACTCTTAATGTCGAAAAAAGCAAATTTTGCCGACGAGAAGTCAAATATTTAGGACACGTAATTGGCAATGGCCTCATTAGCACTGATCCCGACAAAATATCAGCCGTTAAAGATTTTCCGATACCGCGATCAATGAAACAAGTTCGCAGGTTTCTTGGCATGACAGGCTGGTACCATAAATTTATCAGGAACTATGCCGCTATTTCGTCGCCACTGTCGGATACCCTTAAGTCCAAGCGAAAGTTTGAATGGACTGAAGACGCTCAACGGGCTTTCGAGTCTTTAAAAAGTCATATGTGTTCCGCTCCAGTATTGCATAGTCCTAATTTTTCTGAACCCTTTGCTATTCATTGTGATGCCAGTCATACCGGCGTTGGTGCAGTGTTAATGCAGAAAAACAGCCAAGGTGATGACATACCGATTGCATTTATGTCAAAAAAACTCAATCGGTGGCAAAGGCAATATACGGTCACAGAAAAGGAGTGTTATGCTGCAGTTTTAGCGGTAAAAAAATTTAGAGCTTATGTTGAAGGCCAGGAGTTTACTATTATTACTGATCATGCCTCTTTAAAATGGCTTATGACGCAGGTAGACCTCAGTTCGAGATTGGCTAGATGGTCTCTAAAACTACAAGGTTTTACATTTAAAATTCAGCACAAGAAAGGCAGTCAAAACATTGTGCCGGATGCACTATCGCGTACTTATACTGAAGATTTGTCGTCTATCTCACTTAATAGTCTAATAGTTGACTTAGATTCGCCCGAGTTTAAATCCCCTGAGTATACGGATCTCAAAAACAAAATTCGTCAGAACCATTCGTCCTTGCCAGATCTTAAAATCGAAAACGATTATATTTTTCGCAGAGCTGAACACACGGCTGACGTGAAAGTTGCAGATGATTTTTGCTGGAAACTTTGGGTTCCGCGAGCGTTAATATTGTCCGCTTTGAGAGCAGCTCATGATAGTGTCTTGCATGCGCACGGGGGAATAAATAAAACGTTAGAGAGACTCAGAAGGTACTTTTATTGGCCTAACATGGTCACAGATGTTAAAAACTTCATTAATGCTTGTGACGTTTGCAAATCCACTAAGCATTCCAATAGATCAATGAAGCCACCATTGGGACACGCAGGCCAGTCATTGAGATTCTTTCAGAAGTTGTATGTAGATTTTCTAGGACCATATCCGCGCAGTAAATCTGGAAATATCGGAATATTTGTCGTATTAGACCATATGTCAAAATTTCCATTCTTAAAGCCCGTCAAGAAATTTACTGCAGAAGCTGTCAGAAACTACATGGAAGAAGATTTTCCATGTTAGGAATTCCAGAAACTTGTCTCTGACATGGAGTCAGTTAAGTCAAAATATTCAATTCCTTGTTAGAAAAATATAATATCTGCCATACATATACAGCATTGTATTCACCTCAGGCTAATGCCTCTGAAAGAGTCAATAGATCTGTCCTTTCAGCCATAAAAGCTTATGTAAGTCAAGACCAAAGTAACTGGGATGAAAAACTTAGTAGCATAAGTTGCGCACTTCGCTCAAGCTTCCATTTAGCTATTAATACCAGCCCTTACAGCATATGATCACAAACGGAAAAAGTTACAAACTACTAAGAACCTTAGGTATGTTGGACGATCGAGGCATTCAGTTTAGTCGGGAAGATTCATTTGATCTGTTGCGTAGCCAGGCAACCACTACGATGCAGACACAGTATGCCCGCAATGAAAAGGCTTACAATTTGCGAGCTAACGAAGTATCCTTTAAAGTGGGGCAAGAAGTTTTTAGGCGAAACTTTCAGCAAAGCGACTTTAAAAAAGGTTACAGTGCGAAATTTGCACCAAACTTTGTGAAAGCCCGAGTGCGAAAAAGAGTTGGGAAGCTATATTACGAGCTCGGAGACCGTCAAGGATGCCTTGTTGGCATCTTCCACGCCAAAGATATTAAACAGTAATCCTAAACGTGCAAGCGTGTATCCCGCTCGCTGTGTTTCACATCAAGCGGATTTTAGTGGGGGGAAAATGTAGTGCGCTTGCCTCAGAATTGTTTTTTTTATGCCTAGAATTATGCGATTCAAATTATATGCGAAACAAGCAAAGCTTTTGGCTAGCGCCACCTATAGGGAAAGCAGCCCGTTTAGTAGCTCGCTCACTATTAGAAAAATGCAACTCTTGCATTTTTTTTTGAAGCCGAGATAATTCGGCAAGATCGGACGATATCTCTGGTTCGGCAAAGCAGAGAGCTTTTGGATCTCGTGGCGGCCAGACGTCGCGCCGGGAAAAAGTCGGGAG
This sequence comes from Scaptomyza flava, assembly GCA_030179655.1. Taxonomy (NCBI): domain Eukaryota; kingdom Metazoa; phylum Arthropoda; class Insecta; order Diptera; family Drosophilidae; genus Scaptomyza; species Scaptomyza flava. Next base: position 23,271 of record JARNME010000334.1, on the reverse strand, counting down.
TCGTACAGTCTGATTATAGAAAAATTATAATAATCTCGACTCGCAAATTGTATAAAATCCGAAACCTAGTCGGCTCAAATGTGTAACAAAAGAACACACTATGAGTCGCCGCTAACTAAATCCCCTGGGTGCCTGAAGAGGAGGAGGCAGTTATGCAATCCGAGACTATGAGACCACGAAACCACGCGGAGTAGCGCAACATAACCTTACCTCCGTTTTCAATTGAGCGACGAGCCGTCCACAGCAGCCCCAGCAATGACCAAGTGCCGATTACTATTTCTTTTATAACATCGAACTAAAGTAACAATTTAAAGCTACGCTATGTTAAATTACAAAAACCAAAGAAGTGATTAACTATGGCTACAAACTTGATTTTTTCTTATTGAAATAAAATAATAAAAACGTGCAAATAAAAAGACAAAGAATGCCGAAAGAAAAGTTATATAATATCACAGTGATATGCACAGCACAAAGACATACACTGCCACAAACATTTATTAAACCCGAATTGCACGTGGTGACTTTAAACACGCATCGTTTAAAACTTTATTATTATTTAAATAATATAGCAGACGTAATAATAAGAGGCACAGAATATTATATTACAGATGGAAAGTTAAAAGGTTAAAACTAAGTTAAATTAATTTAAAAAAAACAAAAATAAAAAAAAAAACTTAGAGAAAAAAAAATGTGTCAAGTTATCTTGTATTCGAAATTTAGTCAAGTTCAAGCTAAAACAAAAGGTTACAACTAAACCAAATAAAAGTTGTAATAAACAACAACAAAAAAAAAAAATACAGCACATTATTATCAAAACATCATACCCTATTCAACAAACCCCCACAGCTTAAGAAAGAATAAAATATTCTGATGCAGCTCTCATCACGGCAAAAGATCTTTTGGACGTCGAGCAGAAAATGTAAGTGCATCCCTTAAGACCTTTACTAACACCCTTGTTTAGAGGAAGAACTATATCCACCTTTGCACAATTTGCCCACAAAAATATTGTTTGTTCGTTTTAACTTAACTTTATTAATTAGTTGCACCGGCTGCTATTTATGCGTCTGTTTGCATGTGATAATCGAACGAGAGTGGTCTGAGCCGATTTTACAAGAGACGTACAAAAGGTGTGAAGCATACAATGGATTATTCTCACATTTCGTTTTGGTTAAGAGAGCGCATGAGCTTTTAAATGTGCTAACATACGAGCTTTAAGAGCATGAATTATGATAACATAGAATGTGATAAGAGCAAGCAAGCATTAGCGGAAGGCATTTACATTTAATACTATTTAAATAATAACAGCGTATAATTGAATGTTCTGCTCCTGACATACTCCCCCCGTTGGAAGTGATCTACTTCTAACCGATGTGGTCAGAAAGGGGCAGAACGGCAAGCTTCTTCACAGCTCGTTTGGCCAAACCACTAGAAGTTCGAACGGTTGCCACTCTGGGTACGCCATCTTCTCCTGGTATTGTAGACTCAACTTTGCCAAGTCGCCACTTTAAGGAGGGTAGATTTTCGTCTTTAAGCAGCACCAGGGCGCCAGGCTGAAGAGCAGTTTGTGACGTCCTCCATTTGCTGCGTTCTTGTAGAATTGAAAGGTAGTCGGTGCTCCATTTGCGCCAGAAGTTTTGACGCATTTGGCATACGCGTTGCCAACGACCCAAACGACCTTCCTTTAAGTGAGTGATGTCAGGCTCGTCTATGGCGGTGAATGTTGATCCAATAAGAAAGTGCGCTGGGGTGAGAAAGTTTAAGTCATCAGGGCTTTCTGAAATAGCATACAAAGGGCGAGAATTAAGAATTGCGGAAATTTCATAAACTAAAGTTCGAAGTTCTTCAAGGCTTAGAAGTGCAGAACCAGCAGCTCGATAGAAGTGATATTTGGCAGATTTGACTGCCGCCTCCCATAATCCACCGAAGTGCGGAGACCGAGGCGGTATGAAGTTCCAATCAATTCCATTTGTGAGGCAGTACTCTGACACAGCGCTGTTGTGCGGGTCGCTCAAGAAAAGCTCCTTCAATTCAGCCAATTCGTTTTTAGCACCGACAAAGTTTGTGCCATTGTCTGTCCAGATGACGCGTGGCTTGCCTCTTATGCTTATGAACCGCCGCAGAGCAGCAATGAACGATGCAGTTGACAGGTCCCGGACGACTTCGAGATGAGTGGCCTTTGTGCTGAAGCACACAAAAACGGCTATGTAGCATTTAATAGGCGCTTTGCTCCTGCCGTCAGGCTTATGGTGAAATGGACCGCAGTAATCGATTCCTGTTGTGTGGAACGCTGGGTTTGGACGAACGCGATCTGCAGGCAGCCTGCCCATGATATGCTCGGCATATTTTGGTTTTAGTCGAAAACATCGCAAGCACTTGTTGACGACGCTGGCCACCGTTTTGAGCCCTCCAATTGGCCAATATGCTTGTCTAATTGTTGCGAGAAGACTTCTAGGACCAGCATGCAGAAATTTTTGGTGGTAATGCACAATGATTGCACTCGTCACCGGATGTCCTTTGGGTAGGAGGATAGGATGCCTGGCGTCGTATTTCAACTCTGAATTTTGAAGCCTACCCCCAACTCTTATCAATCCATTTACGTCAATGAACGGATGGAGCGAAAGTAGCTTGCTTTTGGCTGGAAGTGACTTCTTTGTAGAGAGCATCGCATAGTCCGAAACGAAGGCGACTTCTTGAATGTTTCTAAGAAGAAGATATGTGCCCATGCGTAACTCCTCGACGGTCAGCTTGTTTGAGGGTTGAGTTTCCTTTCTCGATATAAGGAGCCAAAATCTGCGAACATAGGCAAAAATACGTTGTAGAGAGGCAAAAGAATTTTGGTATTTGCATGGGGTTGATAAATCATATTTTGACGTGGTGATGAACACCTGTCGACGTCGTTCTGGCAGGTTAACTGCAGGCAGCACGTTTGCAGGCCACTCTGAGCTAGACGTGCCAAGAAACCCAGGCCCATATTGCCACAGCTGATGACCTACAAGCTCCTTTGGCGTACATCCTCTTGATAATATGTCAGCTGGATTGCAGGATGTTGGTACATGATGCCAAGTCATTCCTTGAGTAAGCTCCTGTATTTTTGCCACACGATTAGAGACAAATACGTTGAATTCTGCTGGCGACTCGCGAATCCATGAGAGCGCTATGGTGGAATCGGACCAGCAGTGGTACTCACATTGAAAAGGTACAATCTGAGCAACGTTGGCGACTAGTTCCGCCAGAACTAATGCGGCAGATAATTCCAATTTTGGGATAGTGAGAGTCTTAAGAGGAGCCACTTTAGATTTGGCACATAGAAGATGAGATGAGATTGAATCTTGCGATTCCGAACGAATATAAATGCAAGCACCATATGCCAGGTTGCTTGCATCGCAAAATGCGTGAATTTGAAATGAAGCTGCACGAGCCATAGCGTAGCGAGGAAATTTGAACGAGCTGACGATAGAGAGTTGAGAGGAAAGCTGGCTCCATGCAAACTGTAGCTCTTCTGGCATTGCGTCATCCCAATTAAGCTTTTGTTTCCATAAAGTTTGTATAAATATCTTTGCCTTTGTGACGATAGGAGCAATTAAACCAAGCGGATCATAGGTTCTGGCAACTGTGGATAAAACGATGCGTTTCGTAGCTGGTCCATCTGGCAGGATTTTCGAAAAGTTGAACAAAAAGTTGTCAGAGCTGAGATCCCATACCAGCCCCAAAGCCTTCGCAATTCCAGTTCCGTCGTCAAATGTTAAGAGCTTCTCCTTGTCCACTTCAGCCTCACCATCTAGCACAGCCGGCTCGTTGGAGCACCATTTGCGTATTGGGAAGTGTCCACGGCTAAGCAGCAGTTTGACTTGGCGTTTAATTTCCACGACTTCTTCGATGCTGTCTCCACCAGACATAAGGTCGTCCACGTAGAAATGGTTTCTCACGATCCTCGAGCCAATAGGGAAATTTTCTTCCTCTTCTAGCGCTAGCTGATGCATGGTTCTTATTGCCAAGAACGCTGCAGATTTGGTTCCATACGTTAGTGTGTCCAATTTGTACGCCTTTATCTCATCAGCTGGACTGTCACGCCATAAGATTATTTGCAAATATTCATCCGGATGAGAAACTCTGACGCATCTATACATTTTACAAACATCTCCACACAGAGCTATTCTGAAAAAACGAAATCTGAGCAGTGTTGTAAATATCTTGTCTTGAATCGTGGGACCTGCAAGTAAAAGATCATTTAACGAGTATCCAGAAGTCGACTTTGCAGATCCGTCAAATACTACACGAAGTTTTGTTGTTGTGCTGTCAAGCTTTTGGACACAGTGGTGTGGCAAGTAAATCTTGGTGCTGTGCAGTCCTCCGAAGCAAGAGACATGTGACCTAAACTGAGATATTCGTGAATAAATGCCGCATACTGAGTTTTGAGATTGATGTCCTTGGCAAGTTTTGCCTCTAAGCCTTTGAATCTGCGTAGAGCGCGTTGATACGAATTCCCAAGATTGCGAATATCAGATTTAAATGGAAGTTTTACCGAATACTGCCCATTTGGTAGACGGATATGATTTTTCTTGTAAAAATCCTCACAAAGCGAGTCCTCTTCTGAGGCCGAGATTGGCGAAGAATAAGAAGTTTCGATTTCCCAAAATCGTCTCACTATGTCTTCGAGCGAATCATCTTGAACGTGATGAGCTGGCGATTTGGCGAGAGAAACCAGTGCTGAGTGTTTGGTGTTGGTATGCGAGATACCTCCAGATACTGTCCAGCCGAGCTTCGTTTCTTGCATTATTAACTTGCTGTCCGCTAAACGTATTTGCCCAGAGCAAATTAAATCGAAAAATAGCCCTGCTCCGATAAGCAAGTCTATGCGTTGAGATTTGTGAAATTTCGGGTCAGCAAGAAGAATGTTAGTGGGTATCTGCAAAGTTTTTATGTTAAAATCATACTGGGCTGGTAGTCAGTGATGGTTCGTGTCACGACGGCTCCAAATGAAGCTCCATAGCTTGCATTTTGCGACCTGACTACGATATCAACAGCCCTATCTGCATCGAGCGACGATTCTCCGATTCCAGATATTGCTGTATGCGAGCGACGAGTTTTGAGCTGCAGTTGATTTGCGAAGCGAGTTGTTATAAATTGATTTGAGATGCAGAGTCTAAAATAGCACGACATTCGCTAAATTCTCCAAAACGATTTTGCACCAAGACTATGGCCGTGGCAAGCAGGACGTAGTCATCAGGCACAACTTTTGAGGCTAGGTGTGGAGGGCTTGAGCTTGTTCGAGATATGAGCGAGGACGAGGCTTGACTTGAACTTGGCAGGATCAGTGATTGCGAGGAACTAGGTGCAGCATTTGTCATATGCAGAAGCGTATGATGCTTTGCTTGGCAGTGTCTGCAATGACCTGACCTGCACTGTTGTACAGAGTGCCCCTTGCGCAAGCAATTTAAGCATAAATGCAATTTTTTAGCTTCTTTATAACGCAACTGTGGGGATATATTGAGAAACCGGGCACATTTCGAGACAAAGTGCTCTCCGGAATCACACAATACGCATGATGAATTTGCATTCGACGACGAATGTGCGTTTGAAGCAACAAGGGAATTTTTGTTAAGTTTATGTGATAATTTTCCAACCTGGTTGCTATGTTCTGACGTTACAATAGCATTATCCACATTTTCCATAGTCCTGCACCTCCTTTCCAGAAAGGTTGCCATTTTTGTCCACGTTGGCAATTCGTTGGTTGAAAATGACTCCTCCCATCGCTCACGTGTGCGTTGATCCAGTTTCTGGGCCACGATGTGTATTAAGAATCCATCCAGGATTTCGCTTGGATCAGCCAACGAGTTTATAGCCCTCAGATGCGAGTTCATTTTGTCACTGAGCGCCCGCAAGCCAGTAGCTGAGCCATTCTCCACACCTTTAAGTCCGAAAATAGCCTTTACATGTGCCTGGAAATGAAGTAATTTGTTATCAAACCTATTACAAAGCAGTTTTATTGCTATATCAAAATTCTTCTCTGTAGGCTCTAAGGAACGAATCGTTTCCAATGCGACTCCCTCCAAACTGGACAGTAGATGCTGAAGTTTTCCACTTTTGTTAACTCAGCGTCATTTTCAACAACAGTGCTGAAAATAGAGTAGAAATTTGGCCAATCCATATAAGACCCGCTAAACTTTGGCAATTGTAGTTGAGGTAGCCTGGATGTTTTGATGGTGAGATTGCTGGATGTTGCTGTGTCTCCCAATAAATGGCGCACTGAGGTGGAGTTAGCATCGTTGCTCTTGCGTTGTATAGCCATAAGCTCGCGAGAAAGCCTTGCCATAACCTGAACAAACACTTCATCAAAAGATTGCGCGCATCGGATGCCAGTTCCAAAAAATCAATTTTTTCCAAACTAGTCTGCGCCGTGTTGAAATCAGCCTTCATATTATTCACCATTTCAGCGCGCACCAAGAGATCAGCTTCATCGAAGGCGGCGACTGTCTCATCATCCAAAAACGAATTTAAAGCAGTTAATTGCCGTTTAACAGCCTCAGCCTTTGTTTTGTAAAAGTCACGATCACTGGCACCTGTCTCAGGCATATTTAAGCGTTTTGATGTGTCTTTAGTTCGCAAAATATATCGTTGGTGAATTATTAAAAATCACCTTGTTGCTACACAAAAGTAACTGTGTTGCTCAGCGAATGCACTTGTTGTAATGCACAGCAATTGTCCCGCACGAATCAACACAAAGCAAAGTTGAAAACGAATTGTCACTTATGTATGTATATTTTTTGTTACCGACATATGAATGTTTCAATAGCCACGAAAAAGAGTATATATTTGTTACCGATTTGTAACAAATATCCACGAGAAAGCGTATTTAAACACCAAAATGTGTTTCAAAAGTTTCACAAGAACACCCTGTTTGTGCAGCGGTTAAAGTTTATTGCGGCGGTTTTGAGTTTATTGAACTTGTCAGCATCTGTTGCTACCCAAATGTGACAATTATGCTTAGCGCCTGTACCTTTTGCACTGTACAGTAATTATTCCGACGCACGAAAAAGCACACAGCACAGAGTGTAAAACGTATTGTCAAATGTATGTTTGTATGTATGTATTTGTTACCGAATTGTAACAGATAACCACGAAATGTTTGCAAATTTGCTACCGAATTGTAACAAATTAAACCACGAAGAAAGTTTATATATTTGTTACCGAATTGTAACACATAAACACGAAAGAAAAAAAAAATGCAACTTTGATTTTAATAAGCAAGTAAAACTGAGAAATCACGTCGGGGTCCACCAATGTTTAGAGGAAGAACTATATCCACCTTTGCACAATTTGCCCACAAAATATTGTTTGTTCGTTTTAACTTAACTTTATTAATTAGTTGCACCGGCTGCTATTTATGCGTCTGTTTGCATGTGATAATCGAACGAGAGTGGTCTGAGCCGATTTTACAAGAGACGTACAAAGGTGTGACGCATACAATGGATTATTCTCACATTTCGTTTTGGTTAAGAGAGCGCATGAGCTTTAAATGTGCTAACATACGAGCTTTAAGAGCATGAATTATGATAACATAGAATGTGATAAGAGCAGCAAGCATTAGCGGAAGGCATTTACATTTAATACTATTTAATAATAACAGCGTATATTGAATGTTCTGCTCCTGACAACCCTATTTATTATTTATCCCTATAGCAAGTGATTAAGTTGTTGCAGCCTGAACTGAATATATATATATATATATTTCAAAAAAAAAAAAACATACTTAAAAACAATCCTTTATATCCATTATTTGTTTATTTTAATTTTCATAGTATTTTATTTTAAATTAATTAAAATAAAGAAAGAAAATAAAAATAGAAAGAAAAAAATAAAAAAATAAAAAAATATAATCGAATAATTTATTAAATTAAATATCGAATTATTATCTTTTACTATGAATTAAAAATAAATACAAAAAAATATATATATTATTCTATCATGAACTATAAACTATATAATAATTTATTATTTCTATTACGAATTAAAACCCACACAAAAAAAAATATATAAATTAGGAGAATTGTTGAAATGAACTGAATTGAATTTCGCATGAAAGATTTTTGAAACAAATAAATCAATTTTAGATTAATGTTAAATTAAATAATTAGATGATAAAGTAAATGAATAAATATTACATTACTAGGAATTAAGAACTAAAGCATCATGCTTATTATAAATAAATGTATTGCTTATAACGTTTAGTAAAATGAATCTTTAAGTTCTTCTTTATTATGGGAATCATGTCGCGGCATAAGAGAAAGAAAACAATTTAGGTAACCGTTTGCATAGGGATCATCAACTACTTTGTATTGCCGGATTATGATGATCATGGAAGGGTGGGCAACAGCTGTGACAGCAACACCGGTCCAGCACAGCCAGACGACAGCCCTAGAGTGTCGCCAATTATGAGAAATACCACATACCCTGTCCCTCTTTTTCCCCTTATTTATAATATAATGGTTTTGTGCAAAAGTATGTAACAGGCAGAAGGAAGCATCTCCGACCCTATAAAGTATATATATTCTTGATCAGCATCAACAGCCGAGACGATATAGCCATGTCCGTCTGTCCGTCTGTCTGTCCGTCTGTCCGTCTGTATGAACGCGTGGATCTCAGAGACTACAAGAGCTAGAGACTTCAGATTTTGTATTTAAGTTCTCCTATACCATGAGCAGAACAAGTTTGCTTCAAATTATCGATAACTATTCTGGTTTCCGATATACACATAATATCGATAACAATAAAATATCGAATTTGGAAAATGTAAAAATGAGGGTTGAAGTAATGGATAATGATAGAACTTTTCTGAAAATTTCGTCCAAATCCGTTGAGAAACACCAGAGATATTGAACTTAATCGATGGAAGCTAAGCCAGTATACCAATGTCTTATATAAATTTAAATATATTTTTTGCAACTGGGTTCAGGGTATCTTCTAGTCGGGCTCTCCCGACTAGACCCTTCTTACTTGTTCTTCCTATTTTAGCCGATATTACCATGGTCCGCACGCGATTAAAAGTAATTAATAGTAGTAGCGCCGCGAGAAAGAAGTGCAAGGAAAACATAAAAAAAATTTTTTGAACTTGCCCCATCTACCAACCATACAGCCGGAGCCAGCGCGTGCACCCCCTCCTTGAGTACTCAATAACAGCCGCTCGTAGATCAACGTAACTTGCTACAAAAGTGATAACTTCTCTGAACAAGTCTAGCTTGGAATTATTGATAATTTCATGGAATTATGTTTTTCATCTTCAGCAATTTCTATCTGTTTTCAATAAGTATAAAAAGTTTTCCTTTTTATACTCGATACCGAAGGTAAAGAGTATATTGGTTTTGTGCAATGTCCGTCATGGTGTCTGTCCGTCCGTATGTGTGCAAGTTTTTCCACACCCTTCAAGCTAGAGACTGAAACTTTCCAATTCTCTTTATCTAGGGATAGTAATTAAAGTGTCAAGATGAGGGTTCTACGATAACTGGGTGGCTGGCAAATCGATAAATTCGATAACTCAAAACCGATAAATCCTCATATTTCGCACATCCTTACAGCTAGAACTACCAAATTTGGTGGGCAGATAGCTACTAGCAACCCCCAAAAAACTGCATCCAAAATTTTGGAGCCACGCCCACCCATTCCGCCCCAAGCCCCCCGCAATTTAAAGTCAAAAAAGCTTATATCTCCCACAGTTTTTGAGCTATAGCTACCTAATTTGGTGCCAAGATAGGTGATGATGACCCCCCAAAAACTGCATCAAAAGTTTGGGTGCCACGCCCACCAATACTGCCTAAGCCGCCCCCATCCGCCCCAACCCTTCGTCAAAAACGTGAATGCGTGTATCATCCAGAGTTGTGGAGCTAAAGCCACTAAATTTGGCAGGAAGATAGCTTGCAATGACCCCCAAAAAACTGCATCAACGTTTTGGTGCCACGCCAAACCATTCTGTCCCCCTTTCCCCACCGTTTACAAACATATAGCTAGAGTCACCAAATCTAGTATGAAGGTAACAATTGACATTCCACATGGATCTGCAGCAAAAATTTGGATGCCACGCCCACCCATACCACCCCCAGCCCCCCTTTCCACACTTTATACAAACTTCGAGCATAAGTCACCAAATTTGGTATGAAGATAGCAATTGACATTCCACATAGATCTGCAGCAAAAATTTGGATGCCACGACCACCCAAACCGCCACCAGCCCCCCTTTCACCACTTTTTACAAACTTTGATCTAGAGTCACCAAATTTGGAAGGAAGGTAGCAATTGACACTTTTTACAAACTTTGAGCTAGAGTCACCAAATTTGGAAGGAAGATAGCAATTGACATTTCACAAAAATCTGCAGCAAAACTTTGGATGCCACGCCCACCCATACCGCTCCCAGCCCCCCTTTCCCACTTTTTACAATTTTCGAGCTAGAGTCACCAAATTTGGTATGAAGATAGCAATTGACATTCCACCCAGATCTGCATCAAAACTTTGGATGCCACGCCCACACTTACCGCCCCCAGCCCCCCTTTCCCCACTTTAAACAATTTTCGAGCTAGAGTCACCATATTTGGTATGAAGATAGCAATTGACATTTCGCAAAGATTTGCAGTAAAAATTTAGATGCCACACCCACCCATACCGCCCCCAGCCTCCCTTTCAACAGCTCTTACTAACTTTCAGCTAGAGTCACCAAATTTGGTAGTGAGATAGTTGGTGGCATCCCCATCTGCATCGGAGAATCTTTAAGGCAGCGTACACCCCTGCCCCATCCGTACCCCTTTGAAATCAGGCCTCTTTTTACATGTTTTAATACTGGTATCGAGTATGCCGCAGTCGGTTGCGTCCGACTGCAACGTTTCCACTTGTTCTTTGAATGAATTTGTGAATTAAGTGTATTTTCAACAGGGGAACACTTTGTGGTTTACTTGCGGCAATGGCAATTTTACAATAGTTTACTTATAAGATAAGTTTTCACCACAAAGTGTTTGTTAGTAATGAGTTTATTTATTGGGGCGTTTATTCCTATTGAATTGTTAGTATTTTTTTTTCGTAACTAGCGCATAGCGCAAGATGGTTACTATTAAATTGAAAAAAAAAGCGAGGTGCTAACGTCTGTTAGCCCGCTTCTTCCTGTTATTTAATCTGCCGCAACTGTAAGCGGATCCTGCGTGCGTTGTCGTCTATTCTCGCCTTTAGAAAGGCGATGATGAGGTGTCTTCTATTTATCAGCCTTGCTTTTTCACATCCGCGTTGTCGTTTGGAAGTCAGCAGGTCGTCGCATTTGCTGGCGTGCTGACGCTCGGCATGTTCACGGTCGCCATATAATATGTTTGATCTTAAGCCATATAATATGTTTTGTATATTAAACTGATTAAATATTATTCATACAAGACATTGACATCCGTCTGGGTTTGAATTTCTTTATTGAACGAATTCAGTTTATGATTCTAAGTTTAAGGCTGGCCACTGCTTCGGCCGAGAAGTCAGTGCGAGAGCCGTACATAAAAACGGTTTTTACACCTGCAAAAAAGAAACGGATTTCCGCTTCTTAATGAATAAGTGCATACACAATTAAGTGAAAAATGCGCTTAAAAATAATTTTCATAATTTTATGTACATGTATCACTTCGCACAGTGCACATTTTTTATACTCGATACCGAAGGTAAAGGGTATATTGGTTTTGTGCAATGTCCGTCATGGTGTCTGTCCGCCTGTCCGTCCGTATGTGTACAAGTTTTTTCCTGACCCTTCAAGCTAGGGACTTGAAACTTTCCAATTCTCTTTATCTATGGGATAGTAAATTAAAGTGCCAAGATTGGGGTTCTACGATAACTGGGGGGCTGGCAAATCGATAAATTCGATAACTCAAAAACAATAGGTCCGCATATTTCACACACGCTTACAGCTAGAACTACCAATTTTGGTAAGAAGATAGCTACTAGCAACCCCCAAAAAACTGCATCAAAGATTTTGGAGCCACGCCCACCCATTACGCCCCCAGACCCCCCGCATTTTAAAGTCAAAAAAGCGTATATCTCCCACAGAGCCACCAAATTTGGTGCCAATTTAGCTGATTATGATCCCCCAAAAACTGCACCAAAAGTTTGGATGCCACGCCCACCAATACCGCCCTAGCCGCCCCCAGATGCCCCAACGCTTCGTAAAAAACGGGAATGCGTGTATCTTCCAGAGTAGTGGAGCTAGAGCCACCAAATTTGGTAGGAAGATAACTGGTAACGACCCCAAAAGAACTGCATCAACGCTTTGAACGCACGCCCACCCATCCCGCCCCCAGCCCCACCGCATTCTTGAATCAGAAAAGCCTATATCTCCCACAGTTTTTTAGCTAGAGTCACCAAATTTTGTGCCAAGATAGATGATGATGACCCCCCAAAAACTGCATCAAAAGTTTAGATGCCACGCCTACCAATACCGCGCTAGCCACCCCCATCTGCCCCAACGCTTCGTCAAAAACGGGAATGCGTGTATATTCCAGAGTAGTGGAGCTAGAGCCACCAAATTTGGTAGGAAGATACCTGGCAACGACCCCCAACAATCTGCATCAAAGTTTTGGAGCCTAGCCTATCCATTCCGCCCCCCTTTCCCCACCTTATACAAACATTGAGCTAGAGTCACCAAGTTTGGTATGAAGCTAGCATTTGACATTCCACAAGGATCGGCAGCATAAATTTGGATGCCACGCCCACCCATACCACCCATACCACCCCCAGCCCCCCTCTCCCCAGTTTATACAAACTTCGAGCTAGAGTCACCAAAATTGGTATGAAGATAGCAATTGACATTCCACATAGATCTGCAGCAAAAATTTGGATGCCACGACCACCCATACCGCCCCCAGCCCCCTATCACCACTTTTTACTAACTTTGAGCTAGAGTCACGAAATTTGGAAGGAAGGTATCAATTGACATTCCACAAGGAACTGCAGCAAAACTTTGGATGCCACGCCCACCCATTACGCCCCCAGCCCCCCTTTTCCCACTTTTTACAAACTTTGAGCTAGACTCACCAAATTTGGAAGGAAGATAGCAATTGACATTTCACAAAAATCTGCAGCAAAACTTTGGATGCCACGCCCACCCTTACCGCCCATACCACCCCCAGCCCCCCTCTCCACAGTTTATACAAACTTCGAGCTAGAGTCACCAAAATTGGTATGAAGATAGCAATTGACATTCCACATAGATCTGCAGCAAAAATTTGGATGCCACGACCACCCATACCGCCCCCAGCCCCCCTATCACCACTTTTTACTAACTTTGAGCTAGAGTCACGAAATTTGGAAGGAAGGTATCAATTGACATTCCACAAGGATCTGCAGCAAAAATTTGGATGCCACGCCCAACCATACCGCCCCCAGCCCCCCTTTCCCCACTTTATACAAACTTCGAGCCAGAGTCACCAAATTTGGTATGAAGAGAGCAATTGACATCCCACATGGATCGGCAGCAAAAATTTGAATGCCACGCCTACCCATACCGCCCCAAGCCCCCCTTTCACCACACCTTTTACATGCTTCGAGCTAGAGTCACCAAATTTGGTATGAAGCTAGCGTTTGACATTCCACAAGGATCTGCAGCAAAAATTTGGATGGCACAACCAACCATACCACCCCCAGCCCCCCTTTCCCCACTTTATACAAACTTTGAGCTAGAGTCACCAAATTTGGTATGAAGGTAGCAATTGACATTCCACATGGATCTGCAGCATAAATTTGGGTGCCACGCCCACCCATACCACCCATACCACCCCCAGCCCCCCTCTCCCCAGTTTATACAAACTTCGAGCTAGAGTCACCAAAATTGGTATGAAGATAGCAATTGACATTCCACATAGATCTGCAGCAAAAATTTGGATGCCACGACCACCCATACCGCCCCCAGCCCCCCTATCACCACTTTTTACTAACTTTGAGCTAGAGTCACGAAATTTGGAAGGAAGGTATCAATTGACATTCCACAAGGATCTGCAGCAAAACTTTGGATGCCACGCCCACCCATTACGCCCCCAGCCCCCCTTTTCCCACTTTTTACAAACTTTGAGCTAGACTCACCAAATTTGGAAGGAAGATAGCAATTGACATTTCACAAAAATCTGCAGCAAAACTTTGGATGCCACGCCCACCCTTACCGCCCCCAGCCCCCCTTTCCCAACTTTAAACAATTTTCGAGCTAGAGTCACCATATTTGGAATGAAGATAGCAATTGACATTTCGCAAAGATTTGCAGTAAAAATTTAGATGCCACACCCACCCATACCGCCCCCAGCCTCCCTTTCAACAGCTCTTACTAACTTTCAGCTAGAGTCACCAAATTTGGTAGTGAGATAGTTGGTGGCATCCCCATCTGCATCGGAGAATCTTTAAGGCAGCGTACACCCCTGCCCCATCCGTACCCCTTTGCAATCAGGCCTCTTTTTACCTGTTTTAATACTGGTATCGAGTATGCCGCAGTCGGTTGCGTCCGACTGCAACGTTTCCACTTGTTATACTCGATACCGAAGGTAAAGAGTATATTGGTTTTGTGCAATGTCCGTCATGGTGTCTGTCCGTCTGTCCGTCTGTCCGTCCGTATGTATGCAAGTTTTTTCCACACCCTTCAAGCTAGAGACTTGAAACTTTCCAATTCTCTTTATCTATGGGATAGTAAATTAAAGTGTCAAGATGGGGGTTCTACGATAACTGGGGGGCTGGCAAATCGATAAATTCGATAACTCAAAACCGATAAATCCACATATTTCGCACATCCTTACAGCTAGAACTACCAAATTTGGTAAGAAGATAGCTACTAGCAACCCCCCCCATTCCGCGCCCAGATCCACCGCATTTTAAAGTAAAATAAGCCTATATCTCGCACAGTTTTTGAGCTAGAGCCACCAAATTTGGTGCCAATTTAGCTGATGATGACCCCCCAAAAACTGCACCAAAAGTTTGGATGCCACGCCCACCAATACCGCCGTAGCCGCCCCCAGATGCCCAAACGCTTCGTAAAAAACGGGAATGCGTGTATCTTCCAGAGTTGTAGAGCTAGAGCCTCCAAATTTGGTAGGAAGCTAGCTGGTAACGACCCCCAAAAAACTGCATCAAAGTTTTGGAGCCACGCCCACCCATTCCGCCCCCAGCCCCCCTGCATTTTGAAATCAGAAATGGCTATATCTCCTACAGTTTTTGAGCTAGAGCCACCAAATTTGGTGCCAATTTAGCTGATGATGACCCCCAAAAACTGCATCAAAAGTTTGGATGCCACGTCCACCAATACCGCCCTAGCCACCCCCATCTGCCCCAACGCTTCGTCAAAAACGGGAATGCGTGTATATTCCAGAGTAGTGGAGCTAGAGCCACCAAATTTGGTAGGAAGATAGCTGGCAACGACCCCCAACAATCTGCATCAAAGTTTTGGAGCCTAGCCCATCCATTCCGCCCCCCTTTCCCCACCTTATACAAACTTTGAGCTAGAGTCACCAAATTTGGTATGAAGGTAGCATTTGACATTCCACAAGGATCTGCAGCAAAAATTTGGATGCCACGCCCAAACATACCGCCCCCAGCCCCCATTTCCCCACTTTATACAAACTTTAAGCTAGAGTCACCAAATTTGGTATGAAGGTAGCATTTGACATTCCACAAGGATCTGCAGCAAAAATTTGGATGCCACGCCCAACCATACCGCCCCCAGCCCCCCTTTCCCCACTTTATACAAACTTCGAGCTAGAGTCACCAAATTTGGTATGAAGATAGCAATTGACATCCCACATAGATCTGCAGCAAAAATTTGGATGCCACGCCCAAACATACCGCCCCCAGCCCCCATTTCCCCACTTTATACAAACTTTGAGCTAGAGTCACCAAATTTGGTATGAAGGTAGCAATTGACATTCCACAAAGATCTGCATCAAAAATTTGGATGCAATTCCACCATACCGCCCCCAGCCCCCCTTTCCCCACTTTATACAAACTTTGAGCTAGAGTCACCAAATTTGGTATGAAGATAGCAATTGACATCCCACATGGATGGGCATCAAAATTTTTTATACTGGTATCGAGTATGCCGCAGTCGGTTGCGTCCGACTGCAACGTTTCCACTTGTTATACTCGATACCGAAGGTAAAGAGTATATTGGTTTTGTGCAATGTCCGTCATGGTGTCTGTCCGTCTGTCCGTCTGTCCGTCCGTATGTATGCAAGTTTTTTCCACACCCTTCAAGCTAGAGACTTGAAACTTTCCAATTCTCTTTATCTATGGGATAGTAAATTAAAGTGTCAAGATGGCGGTTCTACGATAACTGGGGGGCTGGCAAATCGATAAATTCGATAACTCAAAACCGATAAATCCACATATTTCGCACATCCTTACAGCTAGAACTACCAAATTTGGTAAGAAGATAGCTACTAGCAACCCCCAAAAAACTGCATCAAAAATTTTGGAGCCACGCCCCCCCATTCCGCCCCCAGATCCCCCGAATTTTAAAGTTTAATAAGCCTATATCTCCCACAGTTTTTGAGCTAGAGCCACCAAATTTGGTGCCAATTTAGCTGATGATGACCCCCCAAAAACTGCACCAAAAGTTTGGATGCCACGCCCACCAATACCGCCGTAGCCGCCCCCAGATGCCCCAACGCTTCGTAAAAAACGGGAATGCGTGTATCTTCCAGAGTTGTAGAGCTAGAGCCTCAAAATTTGGTAGGAAGCTAGCTGGTAACGACCCCCAAAAAACTGCATCAAAGTTTTGGAGCCACGCCCACCCATTCCGCCCCCAGCCCCCCTGCATTTTGAAATCAGAAATGGCTATATCTCCCACAGTTTTTGAGCTAGAGCCACCAAATTTGGTGCCAATTTAGCTGATAATGACCCCCAAAAAACTGCATCAAAAGTTTGGATGCCACGCCCACCAATACCGCCCTAGCCACCCCCATCTGCCCCAACGCTTCGTCAAAAACGGGAATGCGTGTATATTCCAGAGTAGTGGAGCTAGAGCCACCAAATTTGGTAGGAAGATAGCTGGCAACGACCCCCAACAATCTGCATCAAAGTTTTGGAGCCTAGCCCATCCATTCCGCCCCCCTTTCCCCACCTTATACAAACTTTGAGCTAGAGTCACCAAATTTGGTATGAAGGTAGCATTTGACATTCCACAAGGATCTGCAGCAAAAATTTGGATGCCACGCCCAAACATACCGCCCCCAGCCCCCATTTCCCCACTTTATACAAACTTTGAGCTAGAGTCACCAAATTTGGTATGAAGGTAGCATTTGACATTCCACAAGGATCTGCAGCAAAAATTTGGATGCCACGCCCAACCATACCGCCCCCAGCCCCCCTTTCCCCACTTTATACAAACTTCGAGCTAGAGTCACCAAATTTGGTATGAAGATAGCAATTGACATCCCACATAGATCTGCAGCAAAAATTTGGATGCCACGCCCAAACATACCGCCCCCAGCCCCCATTTCCCCACTTTATACAAACTTTGAGCTAGAGTCACCAAATTTGGTATGAAGGTAGCAATTGACATTCCACAAAGATCTGCATCAAAAATTTGGATGCAATTCCACCCATACCGCCCCCAGCCCCCCTCTCCCCACTTTATACAAACTTTGAGCTAGAGTCACCAAATTTGGTATGAAGATAGCAATTGACATCCCACATGGATGGGCATCAAAATTTTTAATACTGGTATCGAGTATACCGCAGTCGGTTGCGTCCGACTGCAACGTTTCCACTTGTTTTTTGAATGAATTTGTGAATTAAGTGTATTTTCAACAGGGGAACACTTTGTGGTTTACTTGCGGCAATGGCAATTTTACAATAGTTTACTTATAAGATAAGTTTTCACCACAAAGTGTTTGTTAGTTATGAGTTTATTTATTGGGGCGTTTATTCCTATTGAATTGTTAGTATTTTTTTTCGTAACTAGCGCATAGCGCAAGATGGTTACTATTAAATTGAAAAAAAAAGCGAGGTGCTAACGTCTGTTAGCCCGCTTCTTCCTGTTATTTAATCTGCCGCAACTGTAAGCGGATCCTGCGTGCGTTGTCGTCTATTCTCGCCTTTAGTAAGGCGATGATGAGGTGTCTTCTATTTATCAGCCTTGCTTTTTCACATCCGCGATGTCGTTTGGAAGTCAGCAGGTCGTCGCATTTGCTGGCGTGCTGACGCTCGGCAGGTTCACGGTCGCCATATAATATGTTTGATCTTAAGCCATATAATATGTTTTGTATATTAAACTGATTAAATATTATTCATACAAGACATTGACATCCGTCTGGGTTTGAATTTCTTTATTGAACGAATTCAGTTTATGATTCTAAGTTTAAGGCTGGCCACTGCTTCGGCCGAGAAGTCAGTGCGAGAGCCGTACATAAAAACGGTTTTTACACCTGCAAAAAAGAAACGGATTTCCGCTTCTTAATGAATAAGTGCATACACAATTAAGTGAAAAATGCGCTTAAAAATAATTTTCATAATTTTATTTACATGTATCACTTCGCACAGTGCACATTTTTTATACTCGATACCGAAGGTAAAGGGTATATTGGTTTTGTGCAATGTCCGTCATGGTGTCTGTCCGTCTGTCCGGCCGTATGTGTGCAAGTTTTTTCCAGACCCTTCAAGCTAGGGACTTGAAACTTTCCAATTCTCTTTATCTATGGGATAGTAAATTAAAGTGTCAAGATTGGGGTTCTACGATAACTGGGGGGCTGGCAAATCGATAGATTCGATAACTCAAAAACGATAAGTCCGCATATTTCACACACCCTTACAGCTAGAACTACCAATTTTAGTAAGAAGATAGCTACTAGCAACCCCCAAAAAACTGCATCAAAAATTTTGGAGCCACGCCCACCCATTCCGCCCCCAGACCCCCCGCATTTTAAAGTCAAAAAAGCCTATATCTCCCACAGTTTTTGAGCTAGAGTCACCAAATTTTGTGCCAAGATAGATGATGATGACCCCCCAAAAACTGCATCAAAAGTTTAGATGCCACGCCCACCAATACCGCCCTAGCCACCCCCATCTGCCCCAACGCTTCGTCAAAAACGGGAATGCGTGTATATTCCAGAGTAGTGGAGCTAGAGCCACCAAATTTGGTAGGAAGATAGCTGGCAACGACCTCCAACAATCTGCATCAAAGTTTTGGAGCCTAGCCCATCCATTCCGCCCCCTTTCCCCACCTTATACAAACTTTGAGCTAGAGTCACCAAATTTGGTATGAAGCTAGCATTTGACATTCCACAAGGATCTGCAGCAAAAATTTGGATGCCACGCCCAACCATACCGCCCCCAGCCCCCCTTTCCCCACTTTATACAAACTTCGAGCCAGAGTCACCAAATTTGGTATGAAGAGAGCAATTGACATCCCACATGGATCGGCAGCAAAAATTTGAATGCCACGCCCACCCATACCGCCCCAAGCCCCCCTTTCACCACACCTTTTACATGCTTCGAGCTAGAGTCCCCAAATTTGGTATGAAGCTTGCATTTGACATTCCACAAGGATCTGCAGCAAAAATTTGGATGGCACGCCCAACCATACCACCCCCAGCCCCCCTTTCCCCACTTTATACAAACTTTGAGCTAGAGTCACCAAATTTGGTATGAAGGTAGCAATTGACATTCCACATGGATCTGCAGCAAAATTTTGGATGCCACGCCCACCCATACCACCCCCAGCCCCCCTCTCCCCAGTTTATACAAACTTTGAGCTAGAGTCACCAAATTTGGTATGAAGGTAGCAATTGACATTCCACATGGATCTGCAGCAAAAATTTGGATGCCACGCCCACCCATACCCCTACCACCCCCAGCCCCTCTTTCCCCAGTTTATACAAACTTCGAGCTAGAGTCACCAAAACTGGTATGAAGATAGCAATTGACATTCCACATAGATCTGCAGCAAAAATTTGGATGCCACGACCACCCAAACCGCCCCCAGCCCCCTTTCACCACTTTTTACTAACTTTGAGCTAGAGTCACGAAATTTGGAAGGAAGGTATCAATTGACATTCCACAAGGAACTGCAGCAAAATTTGGATGCCGCGCCCACCCATTACGCCCCCAGCCCCCCTTTTCCCACTTTTTACAAACTTTGAGCTAGACTCACCAAATTTGGAAGGAAGATAGCAATTGACATTTCACAAAAATCTGCAGCAAAACTTTGGATGCCACGCCCACCCTTACCGCCCCCAGCCCCCCTTTCCCCACTTTAAACAATTTTCGAGCTAGAGTCACCAAATTTGGTATGAAGATAGCAATTGACATTTCGCAAAGATTTGCAGTAAAAATTTAGATGCCACACCCACCCATACCGCCCCCAGCCTCCCTTTCAACAGCTCTTACTAACTTTCAGCTAGAGTCACCAAATTTGGTAGGAAGATAGTTGGTGGCATCCCCATCTGCATCGGAGAATCTTTAAGGCAGCGTACACCCCTGCCCCATCCGTACCCCTTTGCAATCAGGCCTCTTTTTACATGTTTTAATACTGGTATCGAGTATGCCGCAGTCGGTTGCGTCCGACTGCAACGTTTCCACTTGTTTTTTGAATGAATTTGTGAATTAAGTGTATTTTCAACAGGGGAACACTTTATGGTTTACTTGCGGCAATGGCAATTTTACAATAGTTTACTTATAAGATAAGTTTTCACCACAAAGTGTTTGTTAGTTATGAGTTTATTTATTGGGGCGTTTATTCCTATTGAATTGTTAGTATTTTTTTTCGTAACTAGCGCATAGCGGAAGATGGTTACTATTAAATTGAAAAAAAAAGCGAGGTGCTAACGTCTGTTAGCCCGCTTCTTCCTGTTATTTAATCTGCCGCAACTGTAAGCGGATCCTGCGTGCGTTGTCGTCTATTCTCGCCTTTAGTAAGGCGATGATGAGGTGTCTTCTATTTATCAGCCTTGCTTTTTCACATCCGCGTTGTCGTTTGGAAGTCAGCAGGTCGTCGCATTTGCTGGCGTGCTGACGCTCGGCATGTTCACGGTCGCCATATAATATGTTTGATCTTAAGCCATATAATATGTTTTGTATATTAAACTGATTAAATATTATTCATACAAGACATTGACATCCGTCTGGGTTTGAATTTCTTTATTGAACGAATTCAGTTTATGATTCTAAGTTTAAGGCTGGCCACTGCTTCGGCCGAGAAGTCAGTGCGAGAGCCGTACATAAAAACGGTTTTTACACCTGCAAAAAAGAAACGGATTTCCGCTTCTTAATGAATAAGTGCATACACAACTAAGTAAAAAATGCGCTTAAAATAATTTTCATAATTTTATGTACATGTATCACTTCGCACAGTGCACATTTTTTATACTCGATACCGAAGGTAAAGGGTATATTGGTTTTGTGCAATGTCCGTCATGGTGTCTGTCCGTCCGTATGTGTGCAAGTTTTTTCCAGACCCTTCAAGCTAGAGACTTGAAACTTTCCAATTCTCTTTATCTATGGGATAGTAAATTAAAGTGTCAAGATTGGGGTTCTACGATAACTGGGGGGCTGGCAAATCGATAAATTCGATAACTCAAAAACAATAAGTCCGCATATTTCACACACGCTTACAGCTAGAACTACCAATTTTGGTAAGAAGATAGCTACTAGCAACCCCCAAAAAACTGCATCAAAAAACCAGAAAAGCCTATATCTCCCACAGTTTTTAGCTAGAGTCACCAAATTTTGTGCCAAGATAGATGATGATGACCCCCCAAAAACTGCATCAAAATTTGGATGCCACGCCCACCAATACCGCCCTAGCCACCCCCATCTGCCCCAACGCTTCGTCAAAACGGGAATGCGTGTATATTCCAGAGTAGTGGAGCTAGAGCCACCAAATTTGGTAGGAAGATAGCTGGCAACGACCTCCAACAATCTGCATCAAAGTTTTGGAGCCTAGCCCATCCATTCCACCCCCCTTTCCCCACCTTATACAAACTTTGAGCTAGAGTCACCAAATTTGGTATGAAGCTAGCATTTGACATTCCACAAGGATCTGCAGCAAAAATTTTGATGCCACGCCCAACCATACCGCCCCCAGCCCCCCTTTCCCCACTTTATACTAACTTCGAGCCAGAGTCACCAAATTTGGTATGAAGAGAGCAATTGACATCCCACATGGATCGGCAGCAAAAATTTGAATGCCACGCCCACCCATACCGCCCCCAGCCCCCTTTCACCACACCTTTTACATGCTTCGAGCTAGAGTCACCAAATTTGGTATGAAGCTTGCATTTGACATTCCACAAGGATCTGCAGCAAAAATTTGGATGGCACGCCCAACCATACCACCCCCAGCCCCCCTTTCCCAACTTTATACAAACTTTGAGCTAGAGTCACCAAGTTTGGTATGAAGGTAGCAATTGACATTCCACATGGATCTGTAGCAAAATTTTGGATGCCACGCCCACCCATACCACCCCCAGCCCCCCTTTCCCCAGTTTATACAAACTTCGAGCTAGAGTCACCAAAATTGGTATGAAGATAGCAATTGACATTCCACATAGATCTGCAGCAAAAATTTGGATGCCACGACCACCCAAACCGCCCCCAGCCCCCCTTTCACCACTTTTTACTAACTTTGAGCTAGAGTCACGAAATTTGGAAGGAAGGTATCAATTGACATTCCACAAGGAACTGCAGCAAAACTTTGGATGCCACGCCCACCCATTACGCCCCCAGCCCCCCTTTTCCCACTTTTTACAAACTTTGAGCTAGACTCACCAAATTTGGAAGGAAGATAGCAATTGACATTTCACAAAAATCTGCAGCAAAACTTTGGATGCCACGCCCACCCTTACCGCCCCCAGCCCCCCTTTCCCCACTTTAAACAATTTCGAGCTAGAGTCACCAAATTTGGTATGAAGATAGAAATTGACATTTCGCAAAGATTTGCAGTAAAAATTTAGATGCCACACCCACCCATACCGCCCCCAGCCTCCCTTTCAACAGCTCTTACTAACTTTCAGCTAGAGTCACCAAATTTGGTAGGAAGATAGTTGGTGGCATCCCCATCTGCATCGGAGAATCTTTAAGGCAGCGTACACCCCTGCCCCATCCGTACCCCTTTGCAATCAGGCCTCTTTTTACATGTTTTAATACTGGTATCGAGTATGCCGCAGTCGGTTGCGTCCGACTGCAACGTTTCCACTTGTTTTTTGAATGAATTTGTGAATTAAGTGTATTTTCAACAGGGGAACACTTTGTGGTTTACTTGCGGCAATGGCAATTTTACAATAGTTTACTT